>OY992540.1:155640805-155790805 GCA_963921195.1 Pegoplata infirma
ACTCTAAAGAAAGTATTTTTTTTTTAAATGAGAAGGGGAAATGGGGAAAAAGGGCAATTTGGTACATGTTCTATCTTTTGACCTAATGGTCCTAGAAACTTAAAGTTTGGACTATAAGATCCTCTAACAGAAAAAACATTCTGAAACCAAGTTTTTTGTTTTTAATTCTGATTCTAGGGGTTTGAAAGGGGGAAAGTAGGATAGGTACATTTTGTATCTTCTGAACTAATGGTCCTAGAAACTTAAAAATTTGGACTAAATGATCCTCTCGCGGAATTTATGTTCTGAAGAAAGTATTTTTTTAAAATTTTCATTCAAATTTGGGGGGGGGGGGGGGGAAATAGGACGATTTTGAAAATTTTCTATATTGTGAACTAATGGTCACAGAAACCTGAAATTTGGACTATAGGAACCTCTCGCGGATATAATATTCTGAAGAAAGTAGTTTTTTAAAAAGGCACTTCTTTGGTACATATTCCTTTTTCTGACCTAATGGTCCTAGATACTTAAAGTTTGGACTATAAGATCCTCTCGCGGAAAAAACATTCCGAAACAAAGTTTTTTTTCAATTCCGCTTCTAGGGTGGAAAAAGGGGTATAATAGGACAATTTGGTACACTTTGTATGTTCTGAACTAATTTTCACAGAAACTTAAAAATTTTGACTATGGGATATAACATTCTAAAAGAAGTACTTTTTTTTAAATTCTGCTTCTTCGGGGGGAAAAGGGAGAAAGTAGGGCAATTTTGAATCTGCTGAACTAATAGTCCTACATACTTGAAGTTTGGACTTTACGATCCTCTCGCGGAAAGAACATTCTAGAAGAAGTACTTATTTTAAAGTTCTCCTTCTAAAGGGGGAAAAGGTGGAAAGTAGGGCAATTCTGTATCTGCTGAACTAATGATCCAAGATACTTGAAATTTGAACTGTACGATCCTCTTGCGGAAATAACATTTTAAAATAAGTACTTTTTGTGGAAAGTTCCGCTTCTAAGGGGGAAAAGGCGGAAAGTAGGGCAATTTTGTATCAGCTCAACTAATGGTCCTAGATACTTGAAATTTAGACTGCACGATCCTCTCTCTTGGAATTAACATTCTGAAAGAAGTACTTTTTTGAAAATTTCTGAACTAATGGTTCTAGATACTTGAAATTTGGCTGAACGATCCTCTCGCGGAAATAACATTCTTAAGAAAGTACTTTTCAAAATTCTGGGGGAAAAAGGGGGAAAGATGGGCAATTTTGAATCTGCTGAACTAATGGTCCTAGATTCTTTGAAATTTGAACGGAACGATCCTTTCGCGAAAATAACATACTTAAAGAACTTTTTTAAAAATTCCACTTCTATGGGAAAAAAAGGGGAAAGTAGGGCACTTTGGGGGATTTTGTATCTTTTGAACTAATAGTTTTAGAAACTTGAAATTTGGACTCTATGATCCTATCGCGAAAAAAAAACTAAAAAAATATTTTTTTGAAAATTCCGCCTCCAAGGTCGGGAAAATAGAGCAAATTGGTACATTTTTTATCTTCTGGACAAATGGTCCCAGAAACTTAAAATTTGGACTCTAGGATCCTCTCGCGGAATTTACATGCGGAAAACAACATCTTGAAAAAAGTAGAAGGGGGAAAATAGGGCAATTTTGTATCTTCTGAACTAAAACTTTAAGTTTTGATCCTCTCGCGGAAATAATTTGTTGAAAAATACAATTTTTGAAAATTTTGGTTTGAAGGAGGGCCAAGGGGGGGAAAATTGGGCAATTTGGTAAATTTTCAACTAATGGTCTTAAAAACATGACATTTGCAATATAGGATCATCTCGCGGAAATAACATATTGAAAGAAGTACTTTTTTGAAAATTATTTTTTAAAGGCGCAATTTTGTATCTGCTGAACTAATGGTCTAGATATTGAAGTTTGGACTGTACGATCCTCTCGCGGAAATAACATTCTGGAAGAAGTACTTTTTTGGAAAAATCTACTTCTATTGGGGAAAAAGAGGGAAAGTAGGGCAAATTTGAAATTTGAATCTTCTTGCGGAAACAACATTCTAATGGAAGTACTTTTTTGAAAATTTCGCTTCTACGGGGAAAAAGGGGGAAATTAGGGCAATTTTGTATCTGCTGAACTAACGGTCCTAGATACTTGAAATTTGGAGTGTACGATCCTCTCGCGGAAAAAACATTCTGAAAGAAGTACTTTTTTGGGGGAAGTAGGGCAATTTTGTATCTGCTGAACTAAGGGTCCTAGATACTTGAATTTTGAACTGTTTTGTATCTGCTGAAATAATGGTCTTAGATACTTGAAGTTTGGACAATACTATCCTCTCGCGGAAATAACATTCTGGAAGAAGCACTTTTTTAGAAAATTCTGCTTCTAAGGGGGAAATTGGGAAAGTAGGGCAATTTTGTATCTACTGAATTAATGGTCCTAGATACTTGAAATTTGGACTGTACGATCCTTTCGCGGAAATAACATTCTGAAATAAGTACTTTTATGAAAATTCTGCTTCTAATGGTGAAAAAGGAAGAAAGTAGAAATACTTAAAATTTGTACTTTACGATCTACTCGCGGAAATTACATTCTGGGAAAATAAATTTTTGAATTTTCGCTTCAATTTGGTACATATTGTTCCTTATGCACTAATGTTCCTTGAAACTTAAAGTTTGAACTATGAGATGGTTTCGCCAAAAAAAAATTTGTTGCTTCTTTAAATCTACTCAAAATATAATATTTTTAAGGTCGAAACTAACAATTTTTATGTTTAATTAAAAATTAATAAGAATTTGAAGTAATAAAGTTGTTTTTTTTTTTGTTACAGCTAACCGGTAACGAAGTACCGGGCGAGTTAGCTAGTATTATATATAAGACTATCTGTTCAGATCTTGTAGGATAACCGAAGATAATATTTGAAACAATTGTGTCCACCATATTTGGGATCTAATTTGTCACGGCTATATATAACTCTTTTTTACTCGGGATGATTATAACCAAAATAGACACGAACCCATATAAAATTATATATTGCGTCATATCATATTTTTTACTCGGGTAGTTTTAACTTTTATTTTAAAACTCGTTTTTTAGAAATTTTTATTACAATTTTATTAAAATTTAATACATATTAACAAAAAAAAATATATTTTCGGAAAAATATTCTTGAGCAGTTAACCAGTGCCCAGTTTCTGTAACTATGCGAAAAGTTTTCGCATCGAGAAAAATAAAACAATATTGTAGTCATTTAGTTTTTTACAGGGTGAGTACAATGTTTCTAATGTAAAAAACATCGAATACGAAAAAAACGCAAAGCTATATTTTTAAATCACTCTGTTAAGTATAAGATGACTCTAATATATATTTATTTTTTTCGATGCGAAAACTTCTCGCATAGTTACAGAAATCGGGTACAGGTTCACCCCTATAATAATTAACTAATTGATAACACATTTATAATTTGCTACCAAAGTATTAAATATGTACTTCTATTTATGCGTTAGTTATAAACTATTTGCATATACTAATCAGTTTTAATAAATTTATACTAATACACAAATATTTGGCTAATAAATGGTTAATCAAATTATAATATAAATCGATCGAAAAATTGTAAATTTCTGCAAATTTTTTTTAAATTTTTGCAGAAATAATTTTTTTTTTTAATTTTACAAAATATAAAATAACAAATATTAACAAATATTTAAATGTGATCAAACAGTTGTTTACTTTCATATCAACTAGGTATACAACCCATTTCAATTTTCAAAATTGTGCAATAAATATTTGATATTTTATAATTTAGTAAAATTGTATAGCAAAATAACACTGTGTCACAAATTTTCAACAAAGTCGTGACCAAATGAATCTGACACCTAATCTTTATGTAAATCTGAACGCTGAATCCGAATATGAAGTCAGAATGGTCAAAAGTAGAACAGTTTTCGAGATATTTACGAGAAAATCGAGAAAATTACCGTTATTTGCTCTTTTCAACTTATTTTTTTAAAACCAAACAATAAATTTTTTTTAAATTTTATCACTTAAAACGTTAGTTTATTTCAATACGAACATTTTGTGCCCAATAGGATCCAGATCGGTGCAAAAATGACAAAGTTACAGTAGATTAATTGAATTATCCCACTTTTCGATTTTTTTTTAAAAACACAAGTAAATATACAAAGCTAAATGTTAGTAATGAAAGGTGGATTAATTCACTAAATCTTCTGTAGCTTTGTCATTTTTGCACCAATCTGGGTCTTGTTGGGCGCAAAATGTTCGTATTGAAATAAAATAATGTCCTATGTAATAAAACATTATAATTTTTAATTGTTTGGTTTAAAAACAATAACTTGAAAAGAGCAAAATTGCAAAAAATCATCAAATTGTTCATGAAGTTTGAACTTTTGTCCACTGTAACTCTGTCATTTCTTAACTAATCTTCAAAAGCGACCCATGGTTATTTTAGTAATTTTATTATCTTTCATTAAAAAAAAAGAAATACATAAATCGACGAATAGCTTTGAAGATATTTGCATTTAAGTGACATCATCTTTTTTAAAAACACAAAAAACGCTTATTTTCGAATATCTCGAAAACTGTACTTTTGACCATTCTGACTTCATATTCGGATTCAGCGGACAATTGTACATAAAGATTAGGTGTCAGATACATTTGGTCAAAAAACTGTCACGTAGTGTAATCAATTTAACACTGATCGACAAATTTAATGTATAATTTTAATAAAATTAACTAGAATGGTGCCATACTATCGTCATTTTATCATACACAGCGCAATAATATTGTTCAATTTTTCAGGTTAACAAAAAACTTATAGGAAATATTGAACAATGCAGTCAAAAGGTGTAAAAAATCTTTCAATTTTCCTTTAATATGAAATACTTGCTGGTTTTATTTTTGCCCAATAAAAAAAAGTTGCGAAAAACTTTTTCAAACGTGTGGGGGAGTTTAAGATTGCTTTTTATTTTTTTAACATATTAATTTTTACCATTTTTAATGATTTTAAAAAATCTTAAGTTTTTGTTATAAAATTATTTTTTTAAATAACTTTCACTTTTTATCTTTTAATTTAAATCGTTTACTTCATTTTCTTTTTTGTCTTTTGTCGTTTAAAAATTTTCAAAAAGGTCTATACCGTTTAATATTAAATTAAATACTAAAAAAACACTTAAAAACCTGTGTTAAATATTGATAATGGTTTTTAATACTTTGTGTGGTGGTAGTTAATTGATAAGGATAAGGTATTAATCGAAGACAGAAACGCCTGTTAATGGTTAATTAAAGATTATGATTTGATATGCTAATTTTGATGATATAAACCAAAAACTATTGACTAGTTGATACTACCAAATAAGAGAAAAGCTTATACGATTGCAGGTAATCAATGATTTAATTCGATAATATGTATGAATAAAACAAAGAACAAAGAATTTTTGTTAGTAACACGGGAGATAAATAAATATTCGAAAAAGTATTCGAATAACACCGTAAGACAAATTTTAACTTTTTTTAACACAGTTACAGTTTTTCATTCGGTGGTCACTTATCCTTTTTAGAGGACTTTTAAGTTTTAAAGGATATTTTAATTTAAAAAATTTAAATTCGGACACAACGTAAAAAAGATATTTTTACAAAAAAACTTTATTTAAAAAATAGGCCTCTGTTCTGTCTAGTGCCTACGGTCAGTACCGTAGTACCGGGAATACCGGTATTCCCGGTTCTCGGTATTACCGGGAAATGGTACCGGTTTCGCGGTTCTTGTATTATTCCCGGTATTCCCGGGAATACCGGTTTTCCCGGTTCTGACGGTATTCCCGGTACTACCGGTATGTATATTTTGTAAAATTTTGTTTAATTAAAAATTTGTCTTTGCTTTTACCAAAAAAAATACAAAACATGTGAAAAAACACCATTTCTACATTTTTTATGAATTTATGAAAAAAATTTTTACATGATTTTTAAATAATTTTGCAAACACAACTAAATATTTCTGAAATACTGATTAAATGATATAATTTGAATATTTTATGGTATAGAATTTTTTGGTTTTTTGAGAACCGGTACCAGCATTAGAACCGGGAATACCGGTATTCCCGGGAATATATCTAGAACCGGGAAACCGGTACCAGAACCGGAAATACCGGTATTCCCGGGAATACCGAGAACCGGGAAATGGGGGGCACTAGTTCTGTCTTTCACAACTTTTCAATTCACATTAAAATTTCCGAATCACTTGAAATCAAGTTAAGTGCTTTGTTGATCACGTTTTCATTCGAAGTTGAAATCGAATAATTTAAATTTAAAAAAAATATAAGGAAAAAAGTGCATTCGTTTTACTTTCACCAAATTTTATTTATGTGAAACAAAACGAATAAGAAATTCGGATGTGAAATGTTAAACACCAAAAAAATTCGGAAATTTTCATTTTCACATTTTTTATGTGAATTACTTTTTTTGGAACAGCGGCCATAAATTACTTTTGACAAAAAAAAAATGAAAAAAAAAATCCGCGAATTTTTTTTTTTCTTTTCTGTTAAAAAAAGTATGTCCGTACTTGTTTTAATACTATTTGGTGTTCAATTCTGTTCACATTTGCCAACCAGCAGCCGAATTGAAGCATTTGGTATATTTAGGTTATGTTGAATGTACTAAAATTTTCGAGGTGTCCTTACAATTTCGTTCATAACTTTTGAACCGCTGAAGCGATATCGCTCAAATGCAATACCAAACTTCCCGGGGCAACAAAAAGTAAATGTGTTAAGTTTCAGTCATAAACGTGTAATATTTTGGTCGCGATCGCCATTTCCACAGACAGACGGACGTCGCTAATATGTCTTAGAATCGATCACTGATCAATAATATACTTATGGGATCCCAAAACGATATTTCGATGAGTTAGAAACGGAATGACAAACTTATATATGTAAGTATACCCCATACATGGAACTATTTAAATAAATGGATTAATTGACGATTTCATTGCCATTATATTGAAAATAATGCAAATGAATCTTTAGAATAATTTGGAAAGGTCAGTAAAAAGTGCCGTACTACTACCCGAAAAAGACCGTGGCATTTTTATTGAAATACATGAAAAACACACTCAAAAAAGTATGTCGGTAAAATCTACTACAAAAGACAGTTATTTTGACTACATTTTGTCGTTGAAAAGGCGTCCACTACATATAACGGTAAAAACAACTGAACATGTTGTTGTTTTTAACTATTGATTTTCAACTACAAAATGTAGTAAAAACTACTACAAAACTGTTTAATACAGTTGTTTTTTCTACAATTGCCTGAAATTTTATTTAAAAAATTTCTTAAACGTTTAAATGATTGATATTTATTTATTTAAAAAGCAATACATTTCAGTTGGTTGTATAGAATTTCGACATGATGACAATTTTTTGATGTATTTATCTGGAATTATAGAAGAAAAAATTATATTAATAAAATGTTAAACAAAATAAATTGATTGTATTTACCTTTGTTTTTTTAATAGTTCATTTCAAATTTTCACCGCTGCTGATCAAAATTTGTCTGGAATAAAAAAAAACGAAATGCTTTGGCAAAATTGATTTATAAAAAAAAAGAATTAATTTCCAATGTTCACTCAGAAAATTATTGCAGTTACTACATGACGGTCGTTTGTGTAGTAAGTAGTAGCTGTTGTTATACCCTCCACTCTGGTGATAGAGGGTATATATAAGTTTGTCATTCCGTATGTAACACATTGAAATATTGGTTTAGGACCCCATAAAGTATATATATTCATGATCCTTTTTCGATTTTAAGTCGATCTAACGATGTCCGTCTGTCTGTCTGTCTGTCTGTCTGTCTGTCCGTCCGTCTGTCTGTCTGTCTGTCTGTTGAAATCACGTTTTTGGCAATAATCCGGAACCGATTTTAACGCTTGGGGTACCAAAAGTTGCGGAATTTATCCAGGCAAAAACTAGTGTATTTTTTTTTTGAAATCGGTTAAGTACTTTAAAAGTTATGAGTGAATTACTGAAAAAACTCTTAGTGATTTTCATCATAACCCTAAATTAATTCATATTTTGTGTAGATACATAACAAAGAATACGGAAATGAAAAAAAAAACGGAGAAAAAGAAAAAAATGTTTACAAAAAAACTTTAAAATATGTAAAACAAAATCTAAATTTAATTAAAAAAAAGTTCGTTAAGTAATAATAAAAAAATTAATTGTTATTTTTATGTACAAAGCATAGAGAAACATAGAGGCGAAGGCGTCAAAAATTTAGTTGTCAAAGTACAACTTGTATATATGTATTTGTTGTCAAAGTACGACTTGTAAACATGTATTGTGTGGTGAATTCACATCGACAACGTACATGTGAGAAATTAGAAAAAGTTAGTGATATTATTTTTTCTTTCACCTTCGCCTCTATGTTTCTCTATGGTACAAAGCATGTGTGTGTGTCCGTTTTTTTGCTTCGTCATATTAACGGGGTTGCCAGACTTTTTTTGGCTTTGTCGCAAACTCGGATGTAAAATATCGCCAAAATTCAATTTTGTTCAGATTTCTTAAAAAAAAATATTTTTATTTAAAAAAAATAAATTTTGTTAAATAATAAAAGACAGAAATAAACTTTATGGCAAAAATCGCCCAAATCCGGAAAATCTATATATATAAAAGAGTAATGTGACTGACTGACATACTCATTCATCATCGCCCAGCCCAAACCGCTAAAGTTAGAAACTTGAAATTTGGACTGTAGGTTGACGTCCCGGAATAAAGATCCACTAAGGCTGGATTTTTGCCAATGTTGATTCTAAGGGGGTAAAATGGGTAAAAAACTGTACTTTTGGTACTTTTTATATCTCCCGATATAATGGTCATAGAAACTTGAAATTTGGACTGTATGTTACCCTCCCGCAATATAGATCAACTATGGCTGGAGTTTTGCCAATGGTAAGGGGGTAAAAAGGGTAAAAAACTGTACTTTTGGTACTTTTTAAATCTCCTGATATAATGATCATAGAGACTTGAAATTTGGACTGTATGTTCACCTCCCGGAATATAGATCCATTAAGGCTGGATTTTTGCCAGTGTTGATTCTAAGGGGGTCAAAAGGGTAAAAAAAATACTTTTGGTGCTTTTAATATCTCCTGAAATAATGGTCATAGAAACTTGAAATTTGGACAGTATGTTCACATCCTAGAATATATGTAGATCCAGTACGGCTGGATTATTGCCAATGTTGATTCTAAGAGGGTAAAAAGGGAAAAAATCTGTACTTTTGGTACCTTTTATATTTCCTTAAAAAATTGTCACATAGACTTGAAATTGGGACTGTATGTTCACCTCCCGGAATATAGATCCCCTAAGGCTGGGTTTTTGCCAATGATGTTTCTAATAGGGTAAAAAGGGTAAACATATGTACTTTTGTTACATTTTATATTTCCTTAAATAATGGTACTAGAAAATTGAAATTTGCAATGTCGGTTTACCTTCCGGAAAAAAGATTCACTAAGGCTCGGGTTTTGTCAATGTTGATTCTACGGGGGTAAAATGGGTAAAATAGTACTTTTGGTACTTTTTTTTTATTTACTGAAATAATGGTTATTCAAACCTGAAATTTAGAATGTAGGATCCTTTAGTGAAATAAAACATTTTGGAACAAGTACTTTCTGAAAATTCAGTTCCGTTTTCAAAAAGTACCTTTTATAAAAGGTTCCTTTATAAAAAGTACTTTTTATAAAAAGAACCTTTTATGAAAAATACCTTTTATAAAAAGTACCTTTTATAAAAAGTGCCTTTGATACAAAGTACCTTTTATAAAAAGTACCTTTTATAAAAAGTACCTTTTATAAAAAGTACCTTTAATTAAATGTTTATAAAAGTACCTTTTATAAAAAGTACCTTTTAAAAAAAGCACCTTTTAAAAAAAGTACCTTTTATAAAAAGTACCTTTTATAAAAAGTACCTTTTATAAAAAGTACCTTTTATAAAAAGTTCCTTTTATAAAAAGTACCTTTTATAAAAAGTAGCTTTTAAAAAAGTAGCTTTTAAAAAAAGTAGCTTTTAAAAAAAGTACCTTTTATAAAAAGTACATTTTATAAAAAGTACATTTTATTAAAAGTACCTTTTATAAAAAGTACCTTTTATAAAAAGTACCTTTTATAAAAAGTACCTTTTATAAAAAGTACCTTTTATAAAAAGTACCTTTTATAAAATTACTTTTTATAAAAAGTACCATTTATAAAAGTACCTTTTATAATAAGTACCTTTTATAAAAAGTACCTTTTTTTATAAAAAGTACATTTTTTTATAAAAAGTACCTTTTTTTATAAAAAGTACCTTTTATAAAAAGTACTTTTTATAAAAAGTACCTCTCATAAAAAGTACCTTATATAAAAAGTACCTTTTATAAAAAGTACCTTTCATTAAAAGTACCTTTTATTAAAAGTACCGAAAGTACACTTTTTGGTACTTTTTTATTTCTTGAGGTATAAATAAAACAAACTTTTTTGTTTTTAAATCATTACATTGGTGGAGGGTATTTAAAGATTCGGCACAGCCGAATATAGCTTTCTTACTTGTTTTTAACTACAATTTCGGTCGTTTTTGTATGAAAAAATCTCAAACAACTTTTTTTGTAGTAGTTTCAAAAAATAACTACAAAAAATATACTACACTGTAGCAATAGTTGATTTATGTAGTTGTTTTTGGGGGTTGTTGATTCTACGGGGGTAAAATGGGTAAAATAGTACTTTTGGTACTTTTTTTTTATTTACTGAAATAATGGTTATTCAAACCTGAAATTTAGAATGTAGGATCCTTTAGTGAAATAAAACATTTTGGAACAAGTACTTTCTGAAAATTCAGTACCGTTTTCAAAAAGTACCTTTTATAAAAGGTTCCTTTATAAAAAGTACTTTTTATAAAAAGAACCTTTTATGAAAAATACCTTTTATAAAAAGTACCTTTTATAAAAAGTGCCTTTGATACAAAGTACCTTTTATAAAAAGTACCTTTTATAAAAAGTACCTTTTATAAAAAGTACCTTTAATTAAATGTTTATAAAAGTACCTTTTATAAAAAGTACCTTTTAAAAAAAGCACCTTTTAAAAAAAGTACCTTTTATAAAAAGTACCTTTTATAAAAAGTACCTTTTATAAAAAGTACCTTTTATAAAAAGTACCTTTTATAAAAAGTTCCTTTTATAAAAAGTACCTTTTATAAAAAGTAGCTTTTAAAAAAGTAGCTTTTAAAAAAAGTAGCTTTTAAAAAAAGTACCTTTTATAAAAAGTACATTTTATAAAAAGTACATTTTATTAAAAGTACCTTTTATAAAAAGTACCTTTTATAAAAAGTACCTTTTATAAAAAGTACCTTTTATAAAAAGTACCTTTTATAAAAAGTACCTTTTATAAAATTACTTTTTATAAAAAGTACCATTTATAAAAGTACCTTTTATAATAAGTACCTTTTTTTTTTTATAAAAAGTACCTTTTTTTATAAAAAGTACCTTTTATAAAAAGTACTTTTTATAAAAAGTACCTCTCATAAAAAGTACCTTATATAAAAAGTACCTTTTATAAAAAGTACCTTTCATTAAAAGTACCTTTTATTAAAAGTACCGAAAGTACACTTTTTGGTACTTTTTTATTTCTTGAGGTATAAATAAAACAAACTTTTTTGTTTTTAAATCATTACATTGGTGGAGGGTATTTAAAGATTCGGCACAGCCGAATATAGCTTTCTTACTTGTTTTTAACTACAATTTCGGTCGTTTTTGTATGAAAAAATCTCAAACAACTTTTTTTGTAGTAGTTTCAAAAAATAACTACAAAAAATATACTACACTGTAGCAATAGTTGATTTATGTAGTTGTTTTTAGTTTTTTTTCTAAAACTCGTTTTTTTCTAGAAATTTTTATTGCAAACGAATGTGTCGAGCGAGTTGGTCGTGCGGGATGCGGAAGGAATTATTTTTATACCAAATAAATAATATCTAAATAAATTAAATTACAATTTATTAAATTTAATTGTAACAAAAAATATGTTTTTGGAAAAATATTCTTGAGCGAAAGAAAATAAGTGGATAAATGAGATAACAAGTGTGTATAATATAGCGCTCACATAAGCGTGCGTAAAAACCAATCGGAAAAAACCAAAATAAAATGTGTGTAGTGTTTTGTTTTCTTATGAGCGCGCCATCTTTCTTTTCTTTGTATACACAACAGAGCAGGTACATACTTTTTTGGAACATTGGAAATTAATTCTTTTTTTTTTATAAATCAATTTTGCCAAAGCATTTCGTTTTTTTTTATTCCAGACAAATTTTGATCAGCAGCGGTGAAAATTTGAAATGAACTATTAAAAAAACAAAGGTAAATACAATCAATTTATTTTGTTTAACATTTTATTAATATAATTTTTTCTTCTATAATTCCAGATAAATACATCAAAAAATTGTCATCATGTCGAAATTCTATACAACCAACTGAAATGTATTGCTTTTTAAATAAATAAATATCAATCATTTAAACGTTTAAGAAATTTTTTAAATAAAATTTCAGGCAATTGTTGAGTGTTCCAAAAAAGTATGTACCTGCTCTGTTGTGTATACAAAGAAAAGAAAGATGGCGCGCTCATAAGAAAACAAAACACTACACACATTTTATTTTGGTGTTTTCCGATTGGTTTTTACGCACTCTTATGTGAGCGCTATATTATACACACTTGTTATCTCATTTATCCACTTATTTTCTTTCGCTCAAGAATATTTTTCCAAAAACATATTTTTTGTTACAATTAAATTTAATAAATTGTAATTTAATTTATTTAGATATTATTTATTTGGTATAAAAATAATTCCTTCCGCATCCCGCACGACCAACTCGCTCGACACATTCGTTTGCAATAAAAATTTCTAGAAAAAAACGAGTTTTAGAAAAAAAACTAAAAACAACTACATAAATCAACTATTGCTACAGTGTAGTATATTTTTTGTAGTTATTTTTTGAAACTACTACAAAAAAAGTTGTTTGAGATTTTTTCATACAAAAACGACCGAAATTGTAGTTAAAAACAACAGCTACTACTTACTACACAAACGACCGTCATGTAGTAACTGCAATAATTTTCTGAGTGCACATGACTTTTTGAGTTCTAGACTTATTTTCTTGAAATTTTTGTTCTATGCCCTAAATAAAATAGTATAATTCGAAACGGCATTTATATCTAGTATGTATTTAAAAAATGCCGTACTACTTCCCGAAAAAGACCGAGCGATTTTCGTACAAATACATGAAAAGCACAATTAAAACAAGTGAGAGTGTTAAATTCGGCTGTGACGAATCTTTTATACCCTCCAACATGTAAAAAAATTATAAAAAAAAAATTTGACAGGGGCGTTTTTAGGGGGGGGCAAGGTGGGGGAGGGGTCGGTGAGCTAGGGGGAACTCCTTGGCCCTCGCGGTATATGCTTACAAGTTAATTTTTGTCTGCTTTTTGCACTAAAGTATTATAGTTTTATAATTATTTAACTTTTTTTATCCACGCCCTTAAAAGAGGGGCGGGCAAAAAAAAGCAAAATTGTTTAACCCGCTGGGTCCAAGCGCTGGACTATAAACTTCTGCGAACATAAAAATGTTTCATTTATTTCACAAAAATACAAAAAAACGTCTAAAATATTGGCATTTTTAAGAGGTTGGTTTAGTTCTTCAAGGGGAAACTTTTTTCCCCCTAGTCCGATTTAGCCCATTTCCGAACTTAACCTGCTTAGGACTATAAGACATATTTATGCCGAACTTGAGGGGTCTAGCTCCTTTATTTTTGACTGCATCGTGTTAACTACAGACGGACGGACAGACAGACGGACGGACGGACATCGCTAGAATGTCTTAGAATTGATCACTAATCAATAATACATATACTTTATGGGGTCACCGACCGATATTTCGATGCGTTACACACGGAATGACAAAGTGAGTATACCCCCATACTGTAGTTGGAGGGTATAAAAATTATTAAAAACAAAATTGAACTTCTTAAAATTTTTAATTAAAATTTTTTTCTCTAAAATTTTTTGTGTGTACTACCCGAAAAAGATCGTGGCATTTTCGTACAAATACTTACATTTAAAACACAAGACTTTATGAGTTCTAACCTCATTTTCTTGAAATTTTTGTTCTATGACCCGGATAAAATAGCATAATTGGAAACAGCATTTATGTCTTGAGTATTCACCAATAATGTAGGGTCATTTGGAATGTCATTTAAAAAGTGGAGGAACTTTCATACAAATACATGAAAAATACAAGACTTAATGAGTTCTAACCTAATTTTCTTAAAATTTTTGTTCTATGACCTCGAAACGGCATTTATGTCTAGACTCTAGAGTATTCTCCCTTAATTTTTTTTTTAAATCAAGTCAAATACATAAAGGCACCTTTAATTTGTTGAACAGTGTAAGCTCATATTGTTTTACTAACCCCAAACAAAACTGGGCTGCGATTTCGGAAAATCGAAAATAAACAAAATAATAATGGAATTCACGTCAGAAATTTTAGTCTTGCAAAATTGCGCAATGTCAAAATTGCAACTTTTTTTGCTTGTTTCTTTATGAATAAAAGCAATTGTATTTATATTAAAATAGATTGCAAATCTTTTCTTCCAACTACGCATCATATAAAAGGTAATAGAAAAATAAAAATTTTATTAAAAATTTTTTTTTTAAATATTGCAATATTGCACTGTTGCAAGGGTCAAAAAATTCTGAAGTGAATACCCTGAATAACCGCACCTTAGTATTCATGATTGTTGATTAAACATGTGTCAAACTAAAGTTTGATCCCGTGGTGTCACAACAAACCTCTGAGTTTATATGTGCTGGTAAAAAGCGTTAGCAGCCACTTTTAACCTAAACATTTTGCTCCAAACAACATGAAATTTTTATAATTTATTCATTTATTGAATATTTTAGTTGTTTTATTTTAAAAATTAAAATATATTTTTACATAAATATTATTAAAAATTTTAAAAAGAAATTATTCAAAAAAAAAAAAATACATAGATTAGAAAAGAAAGCGATACTTAATCTTAAACTAAATAAGAAATTAAAAATAAAAATTACAGTGTAGTATAATGAGCCTTGCAGTGAACTGTAAGATAAAAAAATTCAATTAATTCAATTTAATTCCACAAAAGTCTGATCATCCTCAACTTACCAATAAATTCTGATACCGGATCATTATCACCTTCTCCCCTCATAGTACCAGTAATTTCTTCATTTTCGACCATAGGTAAAAATAGCATTACAAAATCCGGTGAATATGGATGTGTTATAGTTTCTAAAACTTCGGTGACAAAATAACGTATTAGAGAAATATCCGTATCTCCCTTACCCCAACATTGTTTAATGTACTTGACGACGGGAACAACACAACCACGTGTTAATAAATTAACCATACGGTCAAGTAACATTTTTTTCATTTCTAATTGTACTAAAATCTCTAATTCATCTTGTTTCGATTCAAATAGACGTATGAGAAGAGTTAAAATTTGTTGATGCAGCGTCGGATGAACGGCAGCAACTTCATCTAAAATAGCTAAATGTGTAGGACAACTATCGGTGGAAAGTTTAAAATAAGAAGGTTCCGTAACAGTATTTTCAATCCAACGTATAACGCCAACACCGACTACGGGGAATCTGAAAGAAATTAAAATTATTAGAAAAATGTCTGCGGAAAAAGTTTTAAATTGATTTGTTTACTTTATACAATTATATAGTGTTTGTAGCTCTGCAATTAACTCTGTTGAACCCTTGTTGACATTACAAATCGCATGCACCTTTTCTATAGCCTGTATTGTACTCTTTAACTCTTCCTTATTTAGAACCCGTTCAGTTAATGGTCGCTTTTTAGCTGGACTATCAACAACTGAGGCGGCATAGGCCAATAAATAAATATATTTTGATTTGTGTTCGGGATTTATTTTAACACCCGCCTTAAATAGAGAATCAACGAGTAATTCTAAAAATTGTGGATTTCTTATTAAATCAATTGGAGGAGGATCGCCACCCGAATAATTACGATATAGTACGGTTATATCAGCCGGATTTAGGGTATTACGCGACAGCATAGACGACAAGCCCTGACATGCCTGAGGATAAGCGGCTGAACCATTTAAGGCCATCGTTATTGGGGTAACATTTTGACTGCTGAAAGTGGAAGAAGAAAATTATCTAAAATTTCTATAAAAAAGTAAAAATACATATTTCAGATTTGTTTTTATGTGGAAAAAATTTAACTCAGCAGCTGAGATTTTTTTCTAGACGGGAAAAATTTACTCAGCAGCTGAGAATTTTTCGAAAAATTAACTTAGCAGCTGAAAATTTTTTCTATTAGGAAAAAAATCAAATCAGCAGCTGAGCAATTTTTCTGTACGCAAAAAGTTTCTCAGGAGCTGAGAAATTTTTCTATACGGAAAAAATGTCTCAGAAGCTGAGAATTTTTTCTATGCGGAAAAAATATCTCAGCAGCTGAGATATTGTTCTATGTGGAAAAAATGTCTCAACAGCTAAGAATTTTTTCTATACGGAAAACATGTCTCAGCAGCTAAGAATTTTTTTTATACGGAAAACATGTCTCAGCAGCTAAGAATTTTTTTTATACGGAAAACATGTCTCAACAGCTGAGAATTTTTTCTATACGGAAAAAATGTATCAGCAGCTGAGAATTTTTTCTATACGGAAAAAATTAATTCAGCAGCTGAGAATTTTTTCTATACGGAAAAAATTAATTCAGCAGCTGAGAATTTTTTCTATACGGAAAAATGTCTCAGCAGCTGAGAATTTTTTCTATACGGAAAAATGTCTCAGCAGCTGAGAATTTTTTCTATACGGAAAAATGTCTCAGCAGCTGAGAATTTTTTCTATACGGAAAAATGTCTCAGCAGCTGAGAATTTTTTCTATACGGAAAAAATGTCTCAGCAGCTGAGAATTTTTTCTATACGGAAAAAATGTCTCAGCAGCTGAGAATTTTTTCTATACGGAAAAAATGTCTCAGCAGCTGAGAATTTTTTCTATACGGAAAAAATGTCTCAGCAGCTGAGAATTTTTTCTATACGGAAAAAATGTCTCAGCAGCTGAGAATTTTTTCTATACGGAAAAAATGTCTCAGCAGCTGAGAATTTTTTCTATACGGAAAAAATGTCTCAGCAGCTGAGAATTTTTTCTATACGGAAAAAATGTCTCAGCAGCTGAGAATTTTTTCTATACGAAAAAAATGTCTCAGCAGCTGAGAATTTTTTCTATACGGAAAAAATGTCTCAGCAGCTGAGAATTTTTTCTATACGGAAAAAATGTCTCAGCAGCTGAGAATTTTTTCTATACGGAAAAAATGTCTCAGCAGCTGAGAATTTTTTCTATACGGAAAAAATGTCTCAGCAGCTGAGAATTTTTTCTATACGGAAAAAATGTCTCAGCAGCTGAGAATTTTTTCTATACGGAAAAAATGTCTCAGCAGCTGAGAATTTTTTCTATACGGAAAAAATGTCTCAGCAGCTGAGAATTTTTTCTATACGGAAAAAATGTCTCAGCAGCTGAGAATTTTTTCTATACGGAAAAAATGTCTCAGCAGCTGAGAATTTTTTCTATACGGAAAAAATGTCTCAGCAGCTGAGAATTTTTTCTATACGGAAAAAATGTCTCAGCAGCTGAGAATTTTTTCTATACGGAAAAAATGTCTCAGCAGCTGAGAATTTTTTCTATACGGAAAAAATGTCTCAGCAGCTGAGAATTTTTTCTATACGGAAAAAATGTCTGAGCAGCTGAGAATTTTTTCTATACGGAAAAAATGTCTCAGCAGCTGAGAATTTTTTCTATACGGAAAAAATGTCTCAGCAGCTGAGAATTTTTTCTATACGGAAAAAATGTCTCAGCAGCTGAGAATTTTTTCTATACGGAAAAAATGTCTCAGCAGCTGAGAATTTTTTCTATATGGAAAAAATGACTCAGCAGCTGAGAATTTTTTCTATACGGAAAAAATGTCTCAGCAGCTGAGAATTTTTTCTATACGGAAAAAATGTCTCAGCAGCTGAGAATTTTTTCTATACGGAAAAAATGTCTCAGAAGCTGAGAATTTTTTCTATACGGAAAAAATGTCTCAGCAGCTGAGAATTTTTTCTATACGGAAAAAATGTCTCAGCAGCTGAGAATTTTTTCTATACGGAAAAAATGTCTCAGCAGCTGAGAATTTTTTCGATACGGAAAAAATGTCTCAGCAGCTGAGAATTTTTTCTATACGGAAAAAATGTCTCAGCAGCTGAGAATTTTTTCTATACGGAAAAAATGTCTCAGCAGCTGAGAATTTTTTCTATACGGAAAAAATGTCTCAGCAGCTGAGAATTTTTTCTATACGGAAAAAATGTCTCAGCAGCTGAGAATTTTTTCTATACGGAAAAAATGTCTCAGCAGCTGAGAATTTTTTCTATACGGAAAAAATGTCTCAGCAGCTGAGAATTTTTTCTATACGGAAAATTTTTTCTATACGGAAAAAATGTCTCAGCAGCTGAGAATTTTTTCTATACGGAAAAAATGTCTCAGCAGCTGAGAATTTTTTCTATACAGAAAAAATGTCTCAGCAGATGAGAATTTTTTCTATACGGAAAAAATGTCTCAGCAGATGAGAATTTTTTCTATACGGAAAAAATGTCTCAGCAGCTGAGAATTTTTTCTATACGGAAAAAATGTCTCAGCAGCTGAGAATTTTTTCTATACGGAAAAAATGTCTCAGCAGCTGAGAATTTTTTCTATACGGAAAAAGTGTCTCAGCAGCTGAGAATTTTTTCTATACGGAAAAAATGTCTCAGCAGCTGAGAATTTTTTCTATACAGAAAAAATGTCTCAGCATCTGCAATTTTTTCTGTATAGAAAAAAATGTCTCAGCAGCTGAGAATTTTTTCTATACGGAAAAAATGTCTCAGCAGCTGAGAATTTTTTCGATATGGAAAAAATGTCTCAGCAGTTGCAAATTTTTTCTATACGGAAAAATGTCTCAGCAGCTGAGATTTTTTTTTTATAGGGGAAAAAATGTCTCAACAGCTGTTTAAACACTGATATGGCCGTGCCTTTAATATATATTTTCGGTTTCAGGCGAATCGGTGTAGAATGCTTCCCTTGTTCGATATTTTGCAAAAAGATTAATTCAAATATTTCAAAAGATCTCTCCGATTCTAAAAAGTACAATTTTTTTCTTCCAACTTACTTTTGCAATGCATATTTTGTTATTTCCTGTGCCAAACGTTTCATATTAAATCCACCTTTCGGTTCCTGACTTAATACTTGTATTAAAACTTGCGAATAGACATAAGTGTGTTGACCATGACAAACCATACGAGCACATTCTTGTATGGCACCTTGTATATCTTCCGGATTGCTAAGAAACTTGGCAATTGAAGTCTTTAAGACCCTGGAGAAAACTTCAATTTGTTGAGCGGCCGTAGATATAGAAGTAATTTCACTTTGAAAACCTGCATCCGATATTAATTTGATGGTGAAATTTAACATTAAACAGTCGGGATATTCTTCGGCCAGACGATAGATTAAAGAACGCCATGTAGGATGATCAATCATTTCAGTTAACCAATCGGGTGTTTCACCCTCTTCGGTGAAAATTGTATCAGCTTTTTTCGGATCAAATGTCTTTAGAATCATATCTTTTAAATGATTTTCTACCATGGCTTGAACATCGGTTACTTTAACACCGGCTAAAATAAGCCACTCCGCCAATAAGTTGGCCATTTGTGCTACCGCTTTATAATTTTCCGATAGCATCATAATGACTTCTTCTGGTGAGCCACCAGATTGAAAGTAACGCTTAAGTTGGGTAAAAATACCCGGCTCCATAATATAATCGGGTGTAAGAAACTTTTCCAAACATTCTTGTATGGTTTCTTGGGGATTATCTTCAGGCATTTCCTAAAAAACCGGAAAAAATGTATTTCCCAAGAAAAATTTTGTTTTTCTTTTATCTGTACTTACTTCATCTTCTCCTTGTTGTTTGGGCCTACCCTGTTGCCAACCAGTTTCATCATATTCAATTTCCATGGTTGTTTATGTTATATTAATGTTTAATTTATTAAAATTGTTAAAAAAACTGGGCTTTTTTGGTAAATTTGTAAAAAATTGTTTTAATTTTTTTTACTTTTGTTGTTTATTTGCGATAAAAGAAAATGTCAAACAAGCGACGCAGTGTTGTATTTAAGAACAGGGTTGTTAAATTATAAGCTAGGCTATAGTCGATAACTTATCGACATTTTTCCATCCCAAAGAGAAAAATTAACGGAAAAATTGTTTAAACAAATTTACAAAAGGGTAAAAAAATCATTAAACAAGTGCATTTAGTTTATTATTTAAGTGTGAGATTAATAATTTGTTAATATAAAAGGATTGAATGGTATGTGTTTAGACGATTTTATAAATGAAACTTCAAAATACCATAAAATTAACATCATAACCAGTCTTTTGAGTCTTTTTTCTGAAATGAGCGTCATATAGTTTTCCGAAATGGTTCCAAAACTAGTGGAACTTTGTGCATCGACTACATTCTCTTATTTATAAAAAAATCAAAAACTAAAAAAATCTTTCAAAAGTTTCAGCAAAATTTAAAGTTCAGCGAAATTTTACATTTTTTTTTCGGGACGAAATCTCAAGTTATGCCAAATTTTACAAGTTTTTTGTTGCTTTTTTTGATACGAAAGGAAATATGAAGAGAAAATAAAACACGCAAACAAAACCAAAAAAATCGACTCACGGACACTCACTCACGCAGAGATCCTACTCACGCACACTCACTCACGCAATTTTTTCTCGACTCACTCGCAATCACGTCAGTAAAATTGAAAACTCCATATGTTAATTTAATCTGATTGGTCTCAAATTTCACGTGATTCACGAGTGATCACGCGTGAGTGTGACTGAATTCAATTTTACTCACGTCATTGCGAGTGAGTGGAGAAACAATTGCGTGAGTGAGTGTGCGTGAGTAAGAACTCTCCGTGAGTGAGTGTCCGTGAGTCGATTTTTGGGTTTGTTTGCGTGTTTTATTTTCTCTTCATATTTCCTTTCGTATCAAAAAAAGCAACAAAAAAATTTTAAAATTTGGCATAACTTGAGATTTCGTCCCAAAAAAGCAAAAAAAAAAAATTAAATTTCGCTGAACTTTAAATTTTGCTGAAACTTTTGAAAGATTTTTTTTTAGTTTTGTTTTTTTTTTATAAATAAGAGTTTCGTGAGTATGGATCAAAGTGAGTGTGAGTGAAGCTTGGTGTGAGTGCGAGTTGTATTAAATTTACTCACGTGATTGTGATTGAGTGTGAGTAAAAAAAATGTATTCGTGAATGAGTGTGCGTGATTCAAACACATCATATTTTATAAAAAAATAAAATCTGTTGAACAGTTTTCAAGATATCGATATTTGAAATTTGCATAAAATGGCGGGTTTTGCCAACGTTCAAGAAATTAAAAACAAAAATCTCAAAATTTGTTTCCCTGGAGCATTTCATAGAACTTGAATTGAAACAAGCTTTCATTTAAAATTAATTTGAGCCAAATCTGATAATTTGGGCCCCTTCGATCAAAACTTTGGGTTTTTAGAAAATTTTCACCAAAAAATCTTAACAATAATCGAAGGGCGCCATGGGCTAAAATGTTCTAATTTGGCCCAAGTTAAGATGAAAATTTGTCTAAGCTCCATGAAATAGTGGAAAAAATTTTGAGATTTTTTTTTTTTTTAAATTCTTGAACGTGTTTTATTATTTTAGTGTTTGTCCTATAAAAATTTTAGTTTTTGCTAAGATAACTTTTGCAAATCAAAACTTTTTTGGACAAATTTTGGATCAGTTAATTGTTTAAGATTCCCACTTTATATACTAAAAGATGGACCCTTAAATCATCTTGTAAATGATGCTGCCATATTAGACTGCCCAGAAAAAAAGCGAAGTTTTTATTTTCTTGGGGGATACCTGCAAATTTTGTTCCTTTTTGTGCAAAAAAATTTCGGTTTTTTTTTGGGATTTTTAAAATAATATCTAGAGGTCGCGATCTCGCGTTTTATAACGATTTATTTTTTTTGAGTTTTTTATTATTTTAAATTGTTAAATATGATTAATATGATAAAATATTAATAATTTCAGACAAAAAAAAAATTAAATTAAAAATTAAATATCGCTCATTCCATGAGATGTCTCCCAGCATCTAATCAAATGTTCCTTAATTTATTTGAAATTTTGCACACATGAACACTATGAAGCCATTAAAATAAATCAGTTGTTAGTTCCGAGAAAATCCGTGAATTCGCGAATATATTCGCGTTCGCGAATTCGTGGATTTTCGCGAAACTAAAAACGAATTTATTTTAATTGCTCCATAGTGTACCTGTGTGCGAAATTTCAAATAAATTAAAGAACATTTGATTAGATGCTGGGAGACATCTCATGGAATGAGCGATATTTAATTTTTAATTTAATTTTTTTTTTGTCTGAAATTATTAATATTTTATCATATTAATCATATTTAACAATTTAAAATAATAAAAAACTCAAAAAAAATAAATCGTTATAAAACGCGAGATCGCGACCTCTAGATATTATTTTAAAAATCCCAAAAAAAAACCGAAATTTTTTTGCACTAAAAGGAACAAAATTCGCAGGTATCCCCCAAGAAAATAACAACTTGGTTTTTTTCTGGGCAGTCTACTGCCATATACAAAAAACCGGTTTTTCGCGATTTTCATCTTGATGGTTCATATTACATAGCTGTTTTTTGTCCACTATTCGTATTGGTAGGGATGCCTTTTTGATTCCTAAAAGCAAGTTTCTTATCAAAAACCAATTAGGAGGTTAATTTCGCGAAAGCCTCAAAAAATGAAGTAATTCGCGAATTTGAGGGCTTAAGATGAAAAACTTTAAACCACATTTGCATAAGAAATATTGATACAAGTCATATCTTTGTTTTCCATGGCATAAAACTTAAAAATTAATAGCTTTGCAAAGTTTTTTGTTAAAAAACTGGCTGAAAATCAGGAAATCTTTAATGATATTTTGCAGGAAACCTGTACCATACATCGAAAAACGGAGTACGCCATTGAATTCAGCACGTCTTAAATATATAGAAACGTTGGTTACACCTCTTGTATTCTAAAATAGTGGTCAGTTTTGTCACGCTAAGTAATACATTGCAAGATAATTTAAAAATCCAAAATTTTGGTGGAAATTTTCAAAAAATCCAAAACTTGGATCGAAGATTTGATCGGATTTGGTTCCAATTAAGTTTAAAGAAAGACTGTCTCAAGCTCTATGAAAGGGTTAAGGAAAAGAAATTTTGAAATTTTTTTAGCAAATTTCTTGAACGTAGGAAAAGTTGCTTTTTGCAAATTTCAAATAGCGAGGATGTAGATTAAGTTTAAACTTAGTTTAACATAATCTGAAACTCAGATGCTAACGGCGAATTGTGGATTTTAGCGATGTCCGTCCGTCTGTGGAACTAAAAGAGCTAGACACGAATATGTCTTATGGTCATAGGATGGTTAAGTTCAAAAATGGTGCAAATCGGACCAGGGGGAAAAGTTTACCATTAAAAAACTAAACCAGACTATGTCAGAAGTAGTTCAAAGTCCTGCACTTGCATCCAAGGATTTTTTTTTAAACCCTTGCATTGTGGCCTCCAAAAACGGCATTAGAGGGCTTATCAGGTAATATTTTAATCCCTTCTTATAACTGATTTAAAAAATTATCACAAATTATTACCAAAAATTTATTGAGTTAAAAAATTGATTGCAACTGATTATCTGAAATTTAAAGATGTACTATAATTAAATATACATAGATATGATTTATTATTTTAAAATCTTTAATAAAAGTGTTTTTTTTTTTTTTTTAATTTTTATGAAATTTAAGTAACATAAAATATATTTAATAATAAAAAAAAAATAATAAATTGTTTAAATAATGTGTGAATATATATTTTAAGTTTGCAAATCCCCCATTAGAATATTAATAATTAAAATAAAATCTATAATAATTTAAAATAGTTATTTTTTAATGTGAAACCTTATTTTTTTGAGTTTTGGAACATTATTTACGTAAAAATAATTTAAAATTGACTATTGTGTGTTGGGAGGAGATAGGCATGTAAAGATTTTTCCAAAAGAAATAATAAGGTTTTGATTAAATAACAAAGATTTTTGGGATTTAATTTTTTGGTGTAGAAACAACTTTAAAAGGAAAATACATGACTACATATCGACGATTCCATACTAAAACATGCTAAGTCTAATAAGCTAGTCTTGAGATAAACGACTTTAACGTTTTTTTGACAATATCTCGGGAACGTTGTGAGATAGAACCTTGAGACTTTCTGTGTTTATATCATAATTGTAATAGAATTAATTTAAAGTATATCAATTTGTAATAGATCATAGTTACTTACATTGGTCGTTTAAGTGCAGAGAGCATATTTATTTCGAACCAAATCATGCTAAGTGGACTTAGAATATTAAAAAATATTTTTTTTTCACTTTATAAATTATGCTTAGTACATGTTTGCTTATAAATTTTGATAGAATAGTCCGAGCAATACCATATTTTACTGAACATACGTTTAAAAACTGTGTATTCAAAATCGCTATTCCCAGCAATACATAATGTGTCGACTCAGCATGAAGAATGGAACCGTCGATATGTACATCTGAACAAGAATAAGATTAATATACTGAAGATTGTTAAATGTAATAAATTTTATTTATAACATTTTTTAAATTCTTCAAAAAAGGCAACAAATTAAATTTTGTTTAAATAAAGCAAGAAGAAAGGACTTTGCCCGAGAAATTACAAAAAATATATTTTTAGATTTTTTATGACTTATTTTAAATTTTATAGTTTTTGTGTTACTAATAAAAGCTAAATAATTTTATACAAAAACTGTTAAGATTTTTTTTTAAATTTTTATGAAAAATTATTTAACCAATACAGTTTTTTCAACGAATTAAATCTAAATATTGGCAACATTTAAATTTTTTTCAAGATTTGTCTCAAAAATTCCTTAAAAACCATTTAAACATTTTTTTTTTTAATTTTTAAATAATTTAAAACAAGAATTAAAATGTACAAATATTTAAAACTTGCTAATTTTATAACAAATTATTAAATAGTTCTTTAAAATAAAAAAGGGATTTTTTTATTTATCAAAATTTAACAACAAATCAGAACAATAAGAACTAAATTTCTAAAATTTTTGGTTTAAACATAAAAACGGAATAACTATTTAGTACTATTTTTTTTTAGGAGATAATTAACCATTTAAATCTATTTTCTAGATTCTAAAAAACAAAATTTCTAATTAAATTAAAAATTTTTTAATTACAATAATAAAAAAACTCTTACAAATATTTACGATAATTACGTAAATCTGCACTATGGTCTTCTGGAACCGGTGGTAAATTATCCATAACACCTACTGCTGCTGCAGCCGATTCAAAGGAGGGAGGTTCAGAATTAACACCAGGACTAGGAGGACCTGTTTTACCAGTAGTGGAATTTTTAGCACGACGTCTACCACGAGTACCCGTACCACGAGCACGTCTAGTAGTTGTTGGTGTTGAGGTAGTGGGTGCCGCCGTAACGTCTGTTGAGGTACCCATACCATCTATTGCATCTAAGCCAGAAAGAGAGGTGTCTGCAAATGAAGCAGTCGTCACAGATGAAGCCGCTGAACGTCCTCTACCAGCACCCGAACGACGACGACCTGGACCCGGTTTTATTTCACCTTCTCCTGGTGTAAGAGTAGCACGTTTGCCACGACCACGCTTTCTTCGTTTTTTATTGCCATAACGTGGATCATAGTCAAATTCATCATCGGCAGGTGATTTGGGTTCTTCTAAAGAATCATGATCATTTATATCAATTTCATCATAGAACCATTCTTTAGGCAGGTCTTCTTTTAACTGTAATTGCTGTTGTTGTTGTTGACTGTCTTTGCTATCAGAAGTATCGCCACCAACTGCTCCTAATGAAGAAGATTCTTCCATTAGGGAGCCATTGAAATCTGGATCTGGCTGAAGACCTGTAGATACGGTTGGAGATGCAGTGCCGGCAGCCCCAGAACTCGATGTACTAGCCACCAAAGCTTCATGATCTTTGCGTAATGCTTGAAAAGGACGATCTGGAAATCTAAAAAAAAGAGAGTAAAAAAGTTATAAAATTGACTATTAGGTCGTTCATACCTACTAACACATTTTAAAATTAAATATAATAAGGTTTTGGTGGGAGAGGATAGCGTCGGTGACCTCCTTTCGCTCATGATAAATGTTTACAAACTATTTGATTATCATATTTAGGCTTAAGGCTGGATTACTCAATGCTCCGTTATAAAACAGCTTTCTGTTAAATTAAACTTTTTCATACAAATTTTGACATAAGACTCCGTTATCTATAGAAAAAATCTCAAAATTTTTTTCAGGAAATATTTGAGAATTTTTCTGTAGAAATAAATTTATCAGAACCTGGGACTTTTTCTATAGAAAAAAGAAGCTTTTTTTCATGTTTTTCATACAAAAGTAATGCCAGGTCCCAAGTATGATTAAAATACAATATTTTGCTAGTCTCAGGTAGATCTCTTTAGAAATGTTTTTCATAATAGAAAGATCTCTATAGGTTCTGGTGTTAAAATAACATTTCAAAATCCAGACTTTTTCCGTAAAAAAAAAATATCTCAGAATACGAATCTTTTTCTAAGGAAAAAGTTTTTAGATTGTGAAAATTTTTCAATAGACAAAAAAAACACAGAACCTGAGTTTTCTATGCCAATAATGCCTATAAAGTTAGATATTTTTCTATACGACAAATTTTTCTAAATACATATTAGAATTTTTGGTGGGAAAAATGGCTCAGTAACTAAAAAAATTTTCTAAATAAAAGTATGGGAATCTGAGAATTTTTCTATAGCAAAAATTTCACAAATGCTAAAAGATTTTCTATTTGCAAAATATTTCAGAATCTTTTCTTTTAGGGAATCTTTTCTATAGTAATACATTTTTATTATTTGGAACTGTTTCTATAGAACCGTACTATACAGGAGGTATACCCTAAAAAATCTAAATAATGCAAATCTGTCCTTACTTTCCCCGTAAAATTTTTTTTGTTTAGTAAAGAGAACTGGATCCGCGCATGCTTATGAGAAAACAATTTTGAGTAAAACTGTTCCCTCCCCACTCTTTGCCCAACCCAACAGCTCGATTAGCGCTGCAGCGCCTGGTTTAGTCTGCATGAAGTTTTCTCTAATGTATAGCGATGGGGGAAACGGAGTTATTTTTCCCTAGGGTATGTTAATCTTTTAAATGTAGCCTGCCTTCAGTCGGGCTTTCGATGTTCTCATCTGATTCGATTAGATTTCGGATTTGAGACTGTTCTTGAGGATTTGTCCTGTGTGCAAAGTCCGCAGTTAACTTAGCTATGTGAAGATCTTCTTTTGACTATAATGCCCACTGGAGTTTCAAGAGTTTCATTTCCTTTTTAAGATTCCTATTTTGTCCATATCGATTAATATATGATAAAGATTTAGATTTAGCTCTGAAACGATATACATCGCGAAATATGTCACCCAGTTGAAACACCATAACAGTAAAAGTTTTCAGACAACCCAAATATATGCCCTTAACTCAATAAAATCTTAATTTTAACAACTTTATTATACCAAAAACAACTAAATCAAAAATAAACTCACTTGTACATTTTGTTTAAATATTGCCGTCTACTTTTACGCCATCTTGTAGTTGGATACGTATAGATTTGTCCTTGCCTAAAACCAGGCATACGCTGTTTTTTATCCATAAACAAATGTGAATGATTTTGGGCCACTCCAGTTTGTGGATCCAAAAACGGCAAACGCAAACGTCTTTCAATGCACAAACGTGTATTGAAATTTGCACTATATTCAATGGTCTCTCGATAGGAGGCATCTTTTAAGTAGCTCTCAATTTTGGCCAAATTTGGAGCCGACACTATTTGTATGTCCAAAGCCGATGACATTTTCGCACTTTGAGTTTTTATATTAATTTTTTTTTATTTAAAATTAGTTTTACTGCTTAAATTCCATTTATTATTTGTGTAATATAGAATTTGTTTTCGTTTTTCCAAAAATGAAAAAATCTTTAAAATCTCTATAGAAACTATCACTCCTTCGGATAATTTATGGTGGTCATATTTCTTATCTCTATATACTCTATGTATATTTTACTATTATATTTCATGTGTTGTTCATTTATTTTCTTTCCATCTACAGACACACGAACAAGTTTTACTTATTCCACTTGTGCCACCACTTGGCCTATTTTTATATTCTTGATTTTTATTAGTTTGTTATACAAACATTTGTTAAATTTTTTTTTTTGAAATTTGAATAAAATTTATCAAAAACAATTAATTTTTAATTAGTTTAATCACATTTTTTGTTAATAATAAAGTGCATTTAAGTTTTAAAAAACGTTTAATTAATTTTTTCCTATCCCAATTGTTCAACACCTCCCTCAATAGAAAAAAACGTATCTTTTGACAACTATTTTTAATTCGATCTGTTTTGTTTTGACGTTCGTTCAATTTTGTGCCACCACTAGAGACCTGCGCCGAGCATCTTATGGCTGAGCTTAGCCGTTAATCATTATAAGTAGCCGCCGCCGCCGAAAAGTTTGCGGCACAGACTAATACAGACTCGACATAAGTGACAGGTGTCAAAACAGTAGTTTTGAACCATATGGTTAATATTTTCAAATTATTCTACGAATTAGGTTAGAAAGAGAAAACTGATATAACGCGCCACAAGAAAAATAGATGCCAGATCGGTTTTTGTTGTTTCACTCACTCCTAAGTCGTAGAAAGTGTTGCCATGTTAGCGTAAAACGGACTAAAAACCCCTCTGTTTTCTCCTAAAATCGCTTAGTTTTTTCCCATTTTTTCTTATAAAACTCTACTGTCGAGTCTGTTTATAGTCTGTGTTTGCGGTTTATAGGTATGAACAGAACAAGCCCGGCACGACTTTTTCCATACGATTTGACAGTTAAAAACCGTGACCGGCACGGCAAAAAATTAAAACTTATTTTATTTGTTCTCCGGGTTCTCTCATTCTCCCTTCCTCTCACACTCCAGGGTTGCCGCATTTTCACAACAAATTTTTATCTTTTCATTCACAATGGTGTAACGAACGTACAGTAGTGCCAACTTAACCACATTGACTATGTGGTTAGCGATTTTTTTCCGTAAAATTACGCTTATTTTATTAAAAGTTAGCACCACTGAACAAACAAATGACATTTTTTGCCGTCGCCGTCCCCCGTCATTGTTTTGGGCCTATTTTCTCCGGCAACGGCAACCGTCCCCCGTGCCGTGTTTGTTCTGTTTCTACCATAAGTTGTGAACAGAACAAGCCCGGCACGACTTTTTCCATACGATTTGACAGTTAAAAACCGCGACCGGCACGACAAAAAATTAAAACTTATTTTATTTTATCTCCGGGTTCTCTCAATCTCCCTCCCTCTCACACTCCAGGGTTGCCGCATTTTCACAACAATATTTTATTTTTTCATTCACAATGGTGTAACAATCGTACAGTAGTGCCAACTTAATCACATTGACTATGTGTTAAGCGATTTTTTTCCGTAAAACTACTCTAATTTTATTAAAAGTTAGCACCACTGAACAAACAAATGACATTTTTTGCCGTCGCCGTCCCCCGTCATTGTTTTGGGCCTATATTCTCCGGCAACGGCAACCGTCCCCCGTGCCGTGCTTGTTCTGTTTCTACCTTTAAACCGGCTGCAAATAAGCCGTGGATTTAAATAGATATCATTCATAAAATTTTAATTGAAGTTCAAACAAAAATCTATGGAAATTCTGAAGTTTTTTATGAAATTCGAAAAAATCAAAATGCTATCGAATTCCAATTGACCTTATTAAAATTTTATCTTCTTTAAATTTCATTTAAATTAAATCAAATTTCAGTTGATCTTTAAAAAATCACAAATTTATCTTTCCAGAATTTTAAATATTTATTGATCTTTCTAGCCATGTCCGTCTGTCTGTTGAAATGGCGATCACGGCCAAATTAATAAACCGACATGACCATAGAAAAAAAAAATAGAAATGAAACAGAGTCGTATTTCGCTTGAATAAGTATTAGTGACAGCACATTATGTAACTTTTGACGTTTAATAAAAACAATGCAACATAAAGGGGAACAACAACAAAGCAAACAACAAAAGAGAAAAAAAAAAAAAGTTTTTAATCTATTAATAGTGCGTATTATCTTTAAAAAAACGTTGAATAAAGCAAAATAAATAATAAATTTAATTAAATACAGTCAAACTCGGTTATAACGAACTCGGTTATAACGAATTCTTGGTTATAACGAACTAATTCTAAAGTCCCGACGTTTTGGCATCAATTTTCACACAAAATACTTCTTTTATAACGAACTCGGTTATAACGAATCCTCGGTTAAAACGAACTGCTTTTATGGTCCCACGAATACAATTTCATGTGTATTTACCTTTTTATAACGAACTCCCATTAGTATTTTGAAATGTGCGGCAATCATGTTTACCAAATTCACAAAAAGTTAGAAATTTTTGGTTAATATTATAGTTTTTAAAGAATTTATTTATATTTTTAATGTTTTCTTCTTGATAAGTAGTTTATTTATGAAAAAAACATCAAATGAAATGAAGTTCAACCTATTTTTTTTTTTGGAAATAAAAATGGTTGATATAAAATATAGCCCGGTTATAGCGAACTTTGCTTATAACGAACTATTCTTACTGGTCCCCCGGAGTTCGTTATAACCGGTGTTGAGTAGCTCATCTATATATTCTATATATGTACTCTCAATTTCCTACAAGGAGTTTTATTTGTTTTTTTGGTAATTACATCAGCAGTTTTAAAAAAACCAAACAACAAAACATAGAATACAAATGTACAAATGCAATTGGTGGATTCTTGTTATTTTTCTGCCGTTAGCTGCGACAAGCATTAAAAACTATTTGTAAAAAATTGTAGTTTATTTGTACAGTTTATTTTTTTGTTTTTGTCATATAAACTCATATCAAACATAAGAATTTAGCTTTTTATAAAAACTTACTTAGCCTGTGACCGTCAAGGAGAAAAGAAAATAATTTTGTAAACTTTAAATCAAATTTTTTGTATACTTAAGAAATACTAGTGAATTATAAAAAATACATTTTTTATATGAAATATTAACAACAGTGTGTTTATTTTCTCTTCACGGTTTTGAGTAGTCGAATGATACAGCACAAAAAAGAGCAAAATAAAGGTCTTGTCAATTACATCGGTCTTTCTTAACGTGGAGTTAATTTCAACAGCTATTTATCATAAGTTTTGGTTTTGGACGTGGCAAGAAAAAGCTCTTGTCACCATCATACGGTCCTTCGAACCGGATATTTTGCAGATCCGGGCCCTTGTATTCGATATTGTAACAGGCTAAGTAAAGTATGTCGGACTACGGTGAGGAAACGCCACCAAATGGGAGTAATGGTCCTGGTTCAATTCATGTCAAACAATTACAACGTGACAGTTGTCTACAACGAATGGCAGGTGCCGCAAACAATTTATCACAATACGACGCGTTGTCACTTCATCAACTCGAAGTTAAACTGTCTCTTTTAGAACGTCAGTTAGAACTGTTTGATTACACCCAGGACCAGCTCGAGTCACTCGACGAGTCTCAAGTCAGTCTAGGTCACCGAGAAACGTTTGAAAACGCGTACTTTAATATTAAGTCACGACTTCTTGAACGAATGTCGGTGCTACGACCTAACGTTACCGATCCGTTAATGAGCAGTACACGGTTTATGACACCGTTGACTCAACAACAACTACGTCCACATCTTCCAACTTTGCAGCTGGCAAAATTTAGTGGCAATTATAGTGATTGGACTGAATTTTACAATATGTTTTGCGTTCTTGTTCATGATAATGTTGATCTTTCGTCGATTTCTAAATTTCAATATTTACGCTCGTGCCTTACTGACAATGCAGCCAAGTTAATTCAGTCGTTAGAAATGACACCAGAAAATTATAAGCAGGCACTGGAAATCCTTAAGGCGCGATACGACAACAAAAGATTTATTTTTCAATCTCATGTTGACAAAATCTTTGGTATCAAAGATTGTTCCAAGCCAACAGTAGCAGTGGTAAGAGATTTTATTGATTCCATAAACGCAAATCTTCGAGCTTTACAATCAATAGCATCCAATCAACAAATTGCAGATGGGATCATGTTAAAAATGGTAACCTCTAAACTGGATTCTGAAACCCAAGCAAAATGGGAAGAAGAAATATTCACAAACTTGGACAAGGACACATCATCACAAACGCTTTGCATTCCACAATGGAAGGATTTGGCCTTATTTTTGGAGAGGAGATGTAAAACGTTAGATATAATTGCAAAAAATGAACCTTCAAAGCCACCTACTGTACCGCATGGGCGGTCAGGTAATCTAAATCAATCATTTTCATCTAAAAAACGCACAGTTTCTTCATTAGTTGCAACCAATCAAACAACAAAGTGTTGCTTCTGCAACACTGCCCCCACCCACAATGCATTTCACTGCACCAAATTTATTGAAATGAATATGTCAGACAGATTTCGTGAGGTAAAGCGCTTAAAATTGTGTTTTAACTGCCTAGGTTCAAAACATACATCCACAACATGCCCGTCTACAAACAGATGTCAACATTGCAGCTCATCACACCACACCCTTTTACACAAGGAACAAATTGCACAACCAAAAACAGCACAAGCTCAACCAGCTACTCCACCAGTTGCCAAATCCGATAATCTGCCACCACAGTCACCAAACACATCAACAGAATCTCCAACCGTGCTTCAGGTATCAAATGTACATAGTCAAGTCATTTTAGGAACGGCCAGAGTCAAGTTACAAGCATCAAATGGCAGATCTGTAATAATACGTGCACTATTAGATTCTGGATCTCAGTTGCATTTCGTAACCGAATATGTTGCACAATACTTACGAGTCTCACGCACAAAGGTAAATATGGAAGTAAGTGGCATCGGCACCAAAACAACCAATGCATATAATACCTGTTCAATGACTGTTAAGTCATGTACTTCGGAATTTGCTTCATCAGTCACAGCCATTGTTATTCCATCCATTACGTCATATCAGCCACAGACTGCAGTCAACACCAAGAATTGGAATATACCAGGTAATATAAAATTAGCAGATAACAACTTCGATTCACCTGGGCCAATAGATTTACTCATTGGAGCTGGTTTGTTTTATGAATTGTTGTTAGTTGGCCAGATCAAACAAGAAAATACACCAATTCTTCAAAAAACTAAATTAGGATGGATTGTGTCAGGTTCAATTGACAAAGATCAACATATGTTAGCAGCAGCTCAACCAAATACAAAAACGTCACCAACATCTTTACATGTGATGTCATCATCAATTAATTCACCACGACCAACAGATGTTCTACAAAATACTAACCAATTGGTGACTGGTAAATTATCAAAACAAAAAACAGCTGATTTATTTTCATTTACCTGTCTACACATTTCAACACAACCATCATATAAAACATTGTGTACAACAACTGAACCTTTATTGGAAAACATTTTGGAACGTTTTTGGAAAATTGAGGATTGCCCTAGCCATCAACTAAATTCGGAAATTGCCCTTACATCTGATGAAATTTATTGTGAACGCTTTTTTGACGAAACAACAACAAGATGCCCCGCAACAAACAAGTTTATTGTGAGGTTGCCTTTTAAAAATAATCCAACAGAATTGGGATCATCAATTGAAATCGCTCGCAGGAGATTTTTCAGCTTGGAAAAAAAACTAAGTCGTGACAAAAACCTTTGTGAAGAATATGGTAAATTTATTAGTGAGTATATTGACCTTCAACATATGACTAAAATTTCACAATCATCAAAATTGTCCGCCTTAAATTACATACCACACCATTGTGTGGTCAAGCCAGATAGCTCAACAACAAAGTTAAGAGTCGTCTTTGACGCGTCATGTCGTACTGCAACAGGTCTGTCTCTAAACAACATTTTACAAGTGGGACCCACGCTACAAGACGACATATTTACCATTTTAACAAGGTTTCGATTCCATAAATTTGTGCTCGTTGCTGACATCGCCAAGATGTACAGGCAGGTATTGGTAAACGACCAAGACATACAATGGCAATGCATTTTATGGAGGGCTAACCCAAGTGATGAAATTGAAACGTACATGCTTAAAACAGTCACTTACGGTACAAGCAGTGCACCGTACTTAGCTGTCAAATGTCTATGTGTGTTAGCCAAAGAGGAAGCAACAACTTATCCAATCGGGTCTGAAGTGACATTACGTGATTTTTATGTAGATAATTTGATGACAGGCGCCAATAGTATAGAAGAAGTAATAGAAATAAAGCGTCAAGTCACCGAATTGTTATCCCGTGGCGGATTTCCACTTCGAAAGTTTGCAGCCAATTGCGAAAATATAATTGCCGATGTCTCTCAATCAGAAAGAGAAGAAATTGTAAAGGTGGATGACACAGAATATATTAAGACATTGGGTCTTAAATGGTCACCAGACGAAGACAGTTTCAGCTACTCATACAATCAATTTCAAGGTCTTACGAATAAAATCACCAAGAGAACAATTCTCTCCCACACTGCAAAGCTATTCGATCCGCTCGGATTGGTTAATCCTATAGTCGTCAGATGTAAAATACTGCTGCAAGGTATTTGGTCACTAAAACTTCATTGGGATGAGTCAGTCCCTCAAGATGTCATGACACAATGGGAAGAAATTCGAACTCAGCTGAACATGGTTCCTCAAATCAAATTACCCAGGTTAGTTAACTTTAATACTAATACTAATGTTCATGCTTTTGCAGACGCCAGCACTAAAGCTTACGGTGCGTGTATATATGCTGTCACAAGTTGCTCAGGAAGCATTGAGTCATCTCTTTTGTGTTCGAAGTCACGAGTCGCGCCTCTTAAAACCATAAGTCTTCCCAGGTTGGAATTGAGTGCGGCGCTATTGTTGTCTGAGCTGTTGAAAAGCGTTTTGAAGATATTGCCCACAGCACCTCAAAATATAGTATGTTGGTCAGATTCGACAATCACATTGTATTGGATAACTGGGGAAGCGGCCAGATGGAAACCGTTTGTTAGAAATAGGGTGGAAAAAATTCAGCAAAATTTACCCACCGGCAGATGGCGTCACGTTCCATCAGAATTTAACCCAGCAGACATTTTGTCCCGTGGTACGAGTGTTGAAAATCTAATGGGCAACACAATGTGGTTTCGCGGACCCGAATTTTTGCTAAAGGATGAGAAATTTTGGCCAACATCATCATTTTCGTATCCTGAAGATGACGCAATTGATGAAATGCGAGCAATAAAGGTATCGTTAACTACAACAACAACAGCTAAGAAAAACATAGATCTACTTCAAAATCACAAATACATAAACAGCTATGAAAAGCTAATAAGAATATTTGTCTACGTTCGTCGCTATGCACTCTCCATCGTACAGAAACAAAAACCAAAAACAGGGCTTATAGAAGCTGAAGAAATGACATTAGCATTCCAAATCATATGTCGTGTTATTCAAGGTCGAGCTTTTCCAAAAGAGTTACATCGTCTGCGAAATAATAAACAATTAGATCGTCACTCTGCGTTATTAAAATTATCACCGTTTATGCATGATGGGTTACTACGAGTAGGAGGTCGTCTCACAAATGCAAATTTACAATTTTCAGCAAAGCATCCAATACTTTTACCGTCATCGCATGAATTTGTTCATACCATCATATGGCACAATCATCGTCAACATTTACATGCTGGAGCCCAAACTCTTCACAACATCTTACGGGAAAGTCTGTGGATAATTAACCCGAGACAAACAATAAGACAAGTAATACATAAGTGCATAATTTGCTACAGGAATCGGCCTGTAATGGAGATGCAGATAATGGGTGCATTGCCAGTAGACAGAGTACAGCAATCATATCCGTTCGCAGTTTCCGGTGTGGATTATTGCGGTCCATTTTTTATAACACAACAGATACGTGGTAGATCGCCCATTAAGGTGTACATAGCCGTTTTTATCTGCTTTTCTGTTAAAGCTGTTCATCTCGAACTCGTACCAGATCTTACAACAAATGCTTTCATTGCTGCTTTGAAAAGATTCATATCTAGAAGGGGTAGATGCTCTACCATTTACTCGGATAATGCAACAAATTTTATAGGTGCTAATAAGGAGCTAAGAGAGCTGCTGCAATCCTTTTTATCAGATCAGCATAACAAAGTGGTTCATGAAACTTGTCGCAAAGAAGGTATAGAGTGGAAGTTCATACCACCTCGTTCACCTCATTTTGGAGGGCTGTGGGAGAGTGCAGTTAAACAGGCAAAATACTATCTCCGAAGAGCCATAGGCACCCACATACTAACTTTTGATGAACTTCATACTGTGTGCTGCCAAGCTGAGGCCATCATTAACAGCAGACCCTTAACTCCAATTTCATCTGACCCTAATGATTTGCGTCCACTCACTCCATCACATTTTTTAGTTGGACGACCATTAACTACAGTTTTAGAACCTTCGACAACACACGTCAATCCAGCATCTTTGAAAAAGTATCAGCTTCTAAAGTGGATACACCAACAATTTTGGGACCGGTGGCGTAATGAGTATCTAAAGACTCTTCAACAAAAATCAAAGTGGACAATGTCAAAACAAAATTTAAAACCAGGCGACCTTGTGTTATTAAAAGAAGATTCAACACCACCACTGAAATGGCCACTCGGTCGAATCATTGCCACTAATCCAGGAGATGATGGCCAAGTTCGAGTTGCGACAGTAAAAACCACTGATGGCATTTATAAAAGAGCTGTAGCGAAATTGTGTAAGCTTCCCATAGAATCCGAACAATCTAACTTTGAAAGCAGTGCTTCCAAGGGGGGAGAATGTTGAGTAGCTCATCTATATATTCTATATATGTACTCTCAATTTCCTACAAGGAGTTTTATTTGTTTTTTTGGTAATTACATCAGCAGTTTTAAAAAAACCAAACAACAAAACATAGAATACAAATGTACAAATGCAATTGGTGGATTCTTGTTATTTTTCTGCCGTTAGCTGCGACAAGCATTAAAAACTATTTGTAAAAAATTGTAGTTTATTTGTACAGTTTATTTTTTTGTTTTTGTCATATAAACTCATATCAAACATAAGAATTTTGCTTTTTATAAAAACTTACTTAGCCTGTGACCGTCAAGGAGAAAAGAAAATAATTTTGTAAACTTTAAATCAAATTTTTTGTATACTTAAGAAATACTAGTGAATTATAAAAAATACATTTTTTATATGAAATATTAACAACAGTGTGTTTATTTTCTCTTCACGGTTTTGAGTAGTCGAATGATACAGCACAAAAAAGAGCAAAATAAAGGTCTTGTCAATTACATCGGTCTTTCTTAACGTGGAGTTAATTTCAACAGCTATTTATCATAAGTTTTGGTTTTGGACGTGGCAAGAAAAAGCTCTTGTCACCATCAACCGGGTTCGACTGTAAAAGACAAATTCCATTTTTTATAAACAAAGAATCTAATTTGATATTAAATACGTGTGAGAAGAACAAGCATTTTGCCACCATATTGGAAAATACATCAAATACAACACTGCGTACCTTCTAATCTTTTCTATGGACATGACTGAAACACAGACTAAATACAGACTCGACAGTAGAGTTTTATAAGAAAAAATGGGGAAAAACTAAGCGATTTTAGGAGAAAACACAGCGGTTTTTAGTCCGTTTTACGCTAACATGGCAACACTTTCTACGACTTAGGAGTGAGTGAAACAACAAAAACCGATCTGGCATCCATTTTTCTAATGGCGCGTTATATTAGCTTTCTCTTTCTAACCTAATTCGTAGAATAATTTGAAAAAATTAACCATTTGGTTAAGAACTACTTTTTTGACACCTGTCACTTATGTCGAGTCTGTATTAGTCTGTGACTGAAACTTAACACGTTTACTTGTAGTTGCCCCAAGCAGTTTGGTATTGCATTTCAGTGATATTGGTTCAGCGGTTATGAACGAAAACGTAAGGACACCTTGAACATTTTGGTACATTACACATAACCTAAAAATACAAAATGCTTTTATTTAAATATCTGAACAGAATTGAACAACGAATGATATTGAAACAAGTAAGAACATATTTTTTTTACAAAAAAAGACAAAAATCACGGATTTTTTTCACCGAAATTTTATTTTCGCGGATTGTTTTAAATTTTTGTTTTCTAAAGAGTAATTTCTTTTATCAATATGTTCTACTGCAGAACTTCTGCATAACAATATTACCACCCACAAAGTGCTTTTAAGCACACCAAATGATGACATCGTTCCACTGTGATATCTTTTGATTATTATTTTTTATTCTACCTGTTTTGTTTTGACTTTCGTAAATTGTTAATTGTTGCACATGAATGAAAATTATTGTTGTGTCACTTAAAAATAAAAAAATACATAATAAAAAAAAGAAATGAATATAATTAAATCAAAACAACCAGCAAAATTAAACGAAAAATAAAAGGTAAACAAAATTTCCAGCTTTCCCAGATACCATTTGTAAAACTAACACCACCTTTAAACGTCAAAAAGAATTGACTCTTGCATAGTCTTTATATATTTAAGTTTTTGTTGTTGCAGCATACAGAGTTGAATTTAACAATGAATATGATTTATATTCGAATAAACGATTTAATTTAACGATAATTTTTAACAAAAGTTCTAAAAAATGACAATAGAGGGCATTTGCGAATTTAAAATCAGACCCTTAGCGCTTGTATGCGCATTGTAAATATAGAGGGCGTATGCTTATTTTTTTCCAGTAAATTCCGGAAACGGAAGATAAGAAAAAATAATTATTATTATTAGAAAAATAAACAAATAAAAACCAAAGAAGTGCAAAAACAATTTGTTTTTATTTGATTTATTGATTTTAATGTGGTAATCACGATTTCAGTCATTAATAAATGAAATTAAGAACTTTTAATAAACTGCCGGAAACAGTTATAAAAAGCGCCATTTAGTGAACAGTAAAAAGAAGAAGCATTTGCTGCATCTTTATTGTATATGGCTTTGTTAAAATCAGACCCCTAGAGCTTGTATGCGGATTGTAAATATAGAGGGCGTATGCTTATTTTTTCCAGCAGACCCCTAGAGCTTGTATGCGCATTGTAAAAATAGAGGGCATATGCTTATTTGTTCCAGTAAATTCCGGAAACGAAAGAGAAGAAAAAAATAATTATTATTAGAAAAATCAACAAATAAAAACCAAAGATGGCAAAAACGATTTGTTTTTATTTGCTTTATTGATTTTTATGTGGTAATCAAGATTTTAGTCATTAACAAATGAAATTAAGAACTTTTAATAAACTGCCAGAAACAGCAAAGACATAAGTATATAATAACGATGCAGCAAATGCTTTTTCTTTTTACTGTTCACTAGATGGCGTTTTTTATAACTGTTTCAGACCCCTAGAGCTTGTATGCGCATTGTAAATATAGAGGGCGTATTCTTATTTTTTCCAGAAAATTCCGGAAACGGAAGAGAATAAAAAAATTATTATTATTAGAAAAATAAACAAATAAATATCAAAGAATTGCAAAAACGATTTGTTTTATTTGCTTTATTGATTTTTATGTGGTAATCAAGATTTCAGTCATTAACAAATGAAATTAAGAACTTTTAATAAACTGCCGTTGTTAACTGTTAACAAAACAAAATGTTTATACAAATAGATTAATTTGTTTTCGAAATACATTTTTTAATAATATTTTCTATGAAATAATTTCAATTGCTGCCGTACCCCTTGCTAGCTCAGATAAAACTAAATTCATAATCGTTTTTTTTTTTTAATTGTCTTCTTTTTTCTTTGTCTGCTTTTTTAAAAAGAAGTACAGGCACAAATAAAAAAACAAACTACACGACGAGAGAGAGCATGTTGTCGTTATAGGGTCATTCTTAGTGAAATCAATCAAAAATAGCTAAAAATTTTCTTGACCCCCTCCGATTTTGATGAAATTTGGTTTAATTGTTACACAAAGTGATAAACTGATGCACACTTATTTTCAGCCATCTAAGTAAACAGGGGCCGAAAATACGGAGGGTCAAAGTTTCCCTCAAAATCTCCCAGTCGCGACACTTTGCACCTTAAAAAATTAATATCGTTGGTTCTATTATAGCTAGAAAGTCCATTTTTTATTTGTTTTAAAGCTCAAAAATTTTCGAAAAAATAAGGGTTACCTCCCTTATTTTAAGGTCGTGATAAAGGGAGGAGAAAATGGGGAGGATTTTTTTTTACTTGAAAGTCTTATAGAGAATGTCCTAAAGAATATATTCTTAAATTTTTATGTTGGGGCAGCAATGGGATCGCTCAAAATCAAAATTTTTCACAATTTTCATCAAAATCTCCAAATCGCTACACTCTTGAACCTTAAAAATTTAATATCATAAGTGCTTTTGTCAAAGACATATGTAATAAAGATGCAGCAAATGCTTCTTTTTTTTACTGTTCACTAGATGGCGTTTTTTATAACTGTTTCCGGCAGTTTATTAAAAGTTCTTAATTTAATTAATTAATGACTGAAATCTTGATTACCACATAAAAATCAATAAAGTAAATAAAAACAAATCGTTTGTGCACTTCTTTGGTTTTTATTTGTCTATATTTCTAATAATAATTATTTTTTTCTTTTCTTCCGTTTCCGGAATTTACTGGAAAAAATAAGCATACGCCATCTATATTTACAATACGCATACAAGCTCAAGGGGTCTGCTTTTGTAGCTACAGAGCCCATTTTTTTTTGCTTTAAAGCTTATAATACGCTCTACAATACCTTCCATAACTAAAAAATTTTCCAAAAAGGAAGGGGTGCCCCCCCTTATTTAAAGGTCGTGGCAAAGGATGGAGGAAATGGGGGGAAGTATCCCCCGATCATTTTTTTACTTGGTATTCTTTAAGTGCCAGTCCTAATGAACATATCCTACAATTTTTATGTTGGGACAACAATGGGATCGCCCAAAATCAAATTTTTTCAAAATTTCCCCCACAATCAACAAATCGCGACACTCTTGCGCCTCCCAATGTTGTCCCAAGATAAACATTTTAGGATATGCCCTCTAGAACTTACTCTTTAAAAAACCAAGTTAAAAGAAATTGGGGCATACTACCCCCCGATTTACCCCACCCCTTTCCACGATCTTTTAATACAAGAGGCACCCCTCATTTTTTTTTTTTTTGTGATACACTCAAAATAATTCTACAGTAAAAAAATTAGTAAGTGCGTTGGTAACCCAAATCTACTAATAAGTTACCAATTACCAGTACTACAGTAGTTTTTTTAGTATCTTCAAAGTGCTAAAATTAGTATTTCTTACTGTTTATGAGTAATTTTTGTTGGTAGTTTGTTTTACTATTTTTTCACTATTTTTAGTTCATAAAAGTACTAATATACAGTAATTTAATAAGTTTTTAATTTATTTTTGTTAGTAATTATTCCGTAAGGGGGCGCTTGTTTACAAGCAGAGCTACCAACTATTTTTTTGCAAAATCGTTAAATTTGAATTCAGTGTTGCCATTATGTTACATTTCGGGTATTTGCTGGTGCTTTTTTGGTCTTGCCGTTTTTTAAATAAGCGTTTTTAAAAATAGGGTATTTATGGTATTATTCCATTTTTTCGCGACATTTTTTTTTAAATTTGTGATTTTTATATTATCAATAGATTTTGCTGAAATTTGAAACTGTTACATTTCGGGTATTTGCTGGTGCTTTTTTGGTCTTGCCGTTTTTTTAAACAACTGTCTTTTGTAGTAGATTTTACCGACATACTTTTTTGAGTGTAAATTAAAATTATTTTTTATCGCTTTTTGGCGATATTCACACTGATGATTAGTTGTAGAAAGAAAGCGCTAAATGCGCTAAATTAAAAGGGGAAAACGCGCCAGTTTAGCGCATTTTTTAAAAACGTGCTAGATTAAACAAGTAAAAAAGTTAAATTCGGCCTTGCCGAATGTAGTGATACCCTCCACAATTTCAAAAAGATTATTGCAAAAAACTTTATTTAAAAGGAAATTACTTTTGAAAAAAAAAAATTTTTGGAAAAAAAAATTTCCGCGAAAAAAAATTTTGTTAAAAAAAATCCGCGATTTTTTTCTTTTTTTTCAAAAAATATGTTCGTACTTGTTTAAATACCATTTGGTGTTCAATTATGTTCACATATGCCAACCAGAAGCCGAATTAAAAAATTTTGTATTTTTAGGTTATGTTGAATGTACTGAAATTTTTGAGGTGTGCTTACATTGTCGTTCATAACTTTTGAACCGCTGAACCGATATCGCTCAAATGCAATACCAAACTTCTCGGGAGAACTTCCAATAAATAAGTTAAGTTTCAATCATCTCTGTGCAATATTTTGTCCGCGACAGCATTTTCCACAGACAGACGGACAGACGGACATCGCTAGAATGTCTTAAAATCGATCGGGCATCATGAATATATATACTTTATGGGGTCCCAGATCGATATTTCGATGAGTTACAAACAGAATGACAAACTTATATATACCCTCTATCACTAAGTGGAGGGTATAAAAATGCGCTTTTTGGGTGGTCGGAAGGCGCTAAATCCAGCACGAAACGCGCTGAATTGGCATCGCTGTTTTTGGTTGTGATTTGATTCAAAATCTAATTAAGTTTTGTACCGGTTGTACAAAAATTAAAATTTTTCACAATTTCATTTTTTTGTTTCATTTAGCCAATTAGCCAATTCATTTAGCATATTTTTTAATGAAAATGTATTACCAGTTTTTTAAATCTGTTTTCATATGTGTGACAGACAGACCGATGTAAAAAAAATTTGTGTAAAAACTTTTTGGTACATATTTTCTACACTTTTTTACAACTACGTACACACAAAAAAAAAATATAAAAAAATTGTGTACGTTTGGGGGATAATACAACCTATAAAGTGGTTTTGGATAATTTACCTAAGTTTTTTAGAGCAAAAACTTTGGTAAGTTATCCAAAACCACTTTATAGGTTGTAATTAAACCAAAAACTGGCACAATTTTTTTATTTTTTTTTTGTGTGTATTTTTTAAAATATTTGATGACTGTTGTTTTTTGAAACAATTTTGTTTACTGTCAAAATAAAGTAAAATGCAAAAAAATTAAACTGATAAAATATCCAAACATTTCCTTAAAACAGATCTGTGGCGTTATGATTGAATGTAATAAAAAAGTTTGTATTAAATTTATTGTTTTTTAAGTAATATAAATGTAATATTATTTATACTCCTGATTGTATCAGCTTATTTATTTAATTTATGATAAAAACAAATATTTTTATTATTGTTTTTTTTTGGCGCTTTTTATCCTTTTAACCTTAAAAAGCACATTTTCATTTTTTTTAATTTTCTCTTTTTTCTTGTCGCTGATATTTTTTTTGGAAATTTTTACCCTTTTCCTACGATTTTTGCGTTTTTTTTTTTCATATTGGTAATGGCAACACTGTTTGTAATAGCGGCCACAAGCTTCTTCACAATTCAGCAGCAAGCAGCAGACAGAAAAAATTAAGAGTACTCTATTTAATTATAATTTCACAAAAATGACGCATTTTTTATTTCTTAACATTAAAAAAGCATACCCCAAGCTGCAAATACAAAAAGTACTTATTTTATAAATTTATAATTTATTACTAAACACAGTTCTTTATATTTCTTGCCGTCTGCTGCTTGCTGCTGCAGTGTGTGCGAACAACACGTTTTCTCGCATTTAACTGCAGTGCTACCAACTGATTTGTCTGTTTGTTTAGTGCGAAAAAGAATTAAAACCGAAACAACGCGATACCCGGTCACGGAGTGTTTGTAAAAAAAATATATTCTAAATTTATTTAATTAAATTGTGTGGTGTTAAACTAATTAAAAAAATATGTTTTTTAATTAAATATGTACATTAAATAAAATGACATTAATAATTAAACTACATCAGTTTCTTTGTTAACTCGTTTTCCATTTCAATGGCTGTGTAAGAAAAAAAACTCAAGCTGATGGATACACACACTTTTACAAAAAAATGTAAGTAAAAAAAGCACCCTCTGTAGTAAAATGTTTGTACATACATTTGAGCATGTATTGAGAAAATATTTCTTTTTTATATTTTTAGCAATCGTTTACAAAATATACTTCAATGGTATGGTGACATCAATCATTTATTTTTTCAAATTCCTGACGTCGTGGTACACTCAACGCTACATTTTTTAAGCAGCTTATGTCTTTATGATACTTGCTTTTTTCAAGTTACTTGTTGCTGCATTTATTAGGGTTTTTCTATGGGAATTTCGATAAATTCAAAATTTTTGGTTGAAGTTATCGAAATTTTTATAGAAAAACCCTAATAAATGCAGCAACAAGTAACTTGAAACAAGCAAGTATCATACGCACTTTAAGAAGACATGTAATTAAGTATATCTTATAACCGAAGTAAAATAAAAAATCATTTATATATAATTTTTTTTCTGATTTTTATTTATAAAATTGATATACTAGGTAGTAATTTTATTAACTAAAATTAGCAATTATATTTACTAAAATTAGTAATTTTTTTTACTAAATAGGGCAAAAATTTGAAATATTTATGATTTTTTTAGTAATTATATTTACTAAAATTGTAGTAAATTGCAGTAATATTTACTGTTTTTTTAGTATTTTTCATGTACTAGATATTAGTAATAAATTTTAGTATTGATTACCAATTCCTGCACTAGGTCCTTTTGGACTAAAACATTAGTACTCGTAGCTAAATTTTTAGTATTGAATACCCACGTTTTTTTTTTTGAGTGTAGCAATATTGTAGGACATATTAAGAGCTTTAAAACAAGCTAAAAGTGGACTCTGTAGCTACAATACAGCCCACGATATTAAATTTGTAATATGCAAAAGTGTCGCAATTTGGAGTTTTTGGGGGAAATTGTGAAAAATTTTGACTTCGGTCGATCCCATTGTTGTCCCAACACAAAAATTTTAGGATATGTTCATTAGGACTTGCGCTTTGCGAATACCAAGTAAAAAACAAATCGGGGGATACTTTCCCCCCATTTCCTCCACCCTTTGCCACGACCTTTAAATAAGGGGGCCCCCTTCCTTTTTTGGAAAATTTTTTGGTTTTGGTAGGTTTTGTAAAGCGTAGCTTTAAAACAAACAAAAATCTGCTCTGTAGCTACAATAACACTTATGATATTAAATTTTTAAGGTTCAAGAGTGTTGCGATATGGAGATTTTGGGGAAAATTGTGGAAAATTTTGATTTTGAGCGATCCCATTGCTGCCCCAACATAAAAATTTAAGAATATATTCTTTAGGACATTCTCTATAAGACTTTCAAGTAAAAAAAAAAGCGGGGGATACCATCCTCCCTATTTTCTCCTCCCTTTATCACGACCTTAAAATAAGGGAGGTAAACCTCATTTTTTTCGAAAATTTTTTTGTTATGGTAGGACTTGTAGAGCATATAATGAGCTTCAAAACAAACCAAAAATGGGCTTTCTAGCTATAATAGAACCAACGATATTAAGTTTTTACGGTGTAAAGTGTCGCGACTGGGTGATTTTGGGGGAAATTTTGACCCTCCGTATTTTCGGTCCCTGTTGACTTAAAGGGCTGAAAATGTGCATTTGTTAGTTTTTTACGTAGTGTAAGAACTATACCAAATTTCATCAACATCGGAGGGGGTCAAAAATATTCATGATTGATTTCACAAATAATGACCCTATAGTATGTTTGTGTTTTTGTTTTATACCCCAGCAAAAAAAGTGCGGAGTACTTCTATTTGGAGTGCTTTAAAACTATAACAAATGTAATGGAATACAACACAAAACACAAGAAAAAATCTCAAAGGACTTCTTTTCTACTCCATAAAAAGTTGATATTCAGCTCTTAACTCATTACCTTCCGCGACACTCCCATACAAAAGTAAGTAGATATTCAGTAGATAAGAAGTACTCCGAGCTTTCAAACAACTTCCAACTACTTCCCTGGAGTAGTTCTTATCTACTGAATATCTACTTACATTTGTATGGAGGTGTCGCGATAGGTAATGAGTTAAGAGCTGAATATCTATGAATTCTGGAGTAGAAAAAACTGTTTGTGTGTTTTTGTCTTGTGTTTTTTGTTATTTTTGTTGTATTTCATTCAAGGTTGGCAATCGAAACGAATAACGGTATCGATATCGATATTGGTATCGTTTTTTTATTTATTTCGGTATCGGTATCGGTTACGGTATTTGAGTTGAATCGGTTACGGTATTACCGATACCGAAACGTCAATACCGGTACGTACCGGTATTATCGAAAAAATGCTAAAAGTATAAAAAAATTTGTAAAAACAAGTAGAAAAGTTAAATTCGACTTGGACGAATCCATCAATACCCTCCACAATGCCCTTCAAAAGTGATAGTTAATTTTTTAACGTGAATCAAATTAACAATTTTGATTAAAAATATTTTATTTTGAGTAAAAAACTTTTTTAGTCATTTTTGACAAAAAAAAAATAAATTGACAGCATATTTTTTTTTTGAGTGTAAATTTTTTTTCGAGTGTAAGTTTTTTTTTGTTTTAGTATAAACATTTTTGTGAGTGACAAGAATATTTTGTTAAATATTTTCGTTACTCATCAATTTTTTTAAAGCTGGTTCAACGGTTTTTTCAACAAGTGAGTTTAAGGGGAAACCAATCTGAAATTCACGGTTTTCTTAATAACTTTTGAACCACTGGACCGATTTGGGTGAAATTCAATACGAACTAGGCCAGGGAAACGGCAAATATATGTGCACAGCTTCAGCATCCTCAGGATTGCCTTTAGAAAGTTAGCGTGTTTTTTTATCTCGAAAATTCACGAAAAACCGTTACCGAAATTCAGTCTTTTGCTCATAACTTTTGAAGCACTGGACCGGTTTTGCTGGACATTTTCCTATGTCTTTAGTACACAAATATAAGGCCGTGTCGGTTTTTACCTTTGGTGTTATCTATTTGGAAAAATAGGTATTCCCTGTCTAGACAAGATAACATTCAAAAATATTGCAAACAATTTTTTTCGCGAATTATGGGTTTTTTATTGACGATTTTACGAGTTAAGCCACTTCAAAAAATTATACTACTGTGGAAAATTTCTTGCTAGTATTCCAAATGCCTTCCCCGAGGTCCTACGTACTGATTTGATCAGTACATGTACTGATTTTTGGTCACATGTACTGATCAAAAAACGATGTACTGATTTGTACCGATTTTTTTAAATATGTACTGATTGTACTGATTTTTGAACATTTGTGCATAAAAAAATTATTTTATTCGAAAATTTTATACAAAAACTTTAATTTCAATAATTCGCTAAGTAATTTTCAATAACTTAAATCTGACAATGATATAATTTCCATTGAATTATTTCCAAGGAGCTTAGAGTTCACGAATCCAAGAGGTGTCTTTACGCAAAATGAATCTGGCCATAGAATCTTTAAGGTTTTTTTTATAACGACAAGTTTAAACAAATGATTCTGGCATATTTCATAAGGTAATTTCAGCAGTATTTTTTAGAAAAATCGCTCAGAACATTAGGGCTATTTAAAAAAAAATAACGTGTTAATTATCTGGGAAGTTTTCTAAAAGGAAGAGATATCAGAACTTAAGGGAGAAAGTTTCAGAACACGAGAAAATTTTTAATTCTATAAACCTGCGGGGTTTTGATATTTTTTCTACTCTGAAACGATTTTGTCGATAAAAAATTCAAATGAAGTTGGTTGAAGTCAACTAAATTTTCTGCAAAATGACGAAAACAGTTTATGAATGTTGTTTTTTTAACAGTTGTTTTTACTAAGATACTAATTGACCCCAAGTTTTATTATTTTAACCGAAATTTTTTGAGTGTTGAAAAATTTCTTCAGTGTTTTCCCAAGGAAAAATTTTTTAGAGAGTTATTTAAAAAAAACTTGGGCGTACTGATTTGAGTTCAGAAAAAAATGGTCACCCTATTTTTTTAAAAAAAATTCTTGGACACCCACATCACGGATTAAATAGAAATCCCCAAAAAACTATATTATACAAAAAAGGTCCAGAAGGTTTCTATTGGGAGTCAAAATGAATCCATAAAAATTTCGTGAAAATCAATAATTTTTAATTTTGCATCGCGATTGAAGTGGCTTTTTATAAATTTTTATTTAATTCACGATGTGGGTGCCAAAAGATTTTTTTGATTTTTATGAGACTTCGGTGAGGCATTGGAGTACGATTTTTCATTTACAAAAACCAAAAAATTTACAAACTTTCTATTAATTTTTTTTTGTAAAAAATATCGTTTTTAAGAAAAACCGTTTCAATACCGGTATGTACCGATACCGAAGGAAAAGGTTTTTGGATACCGGTACACAGTGCTTTGTTCCCATGTTAAAATCGGCAAAAATAGAAGGAGTGGTCAGGCGTTTTTGAAATTTGGTACACTAACAGCAAATACCTTAATTAAGAAAAATATGAATTTTTGGGAACATCGGTGCAAGGACACGCCTCCCTCCCATGTGTCCTGAAACTTAAAAATGTTATTTCAGCTACAATAATGTCCGCAAAAGAACAAAAAGTGGTCATTCGGATACATATACAACTAGCAACATGTATGTAAATTTTAAGCTTAATCGAAGTAAGGACTCTAGGTCCTGCCGTATATCCTTTTTCCTAAAAACGCTATAACTTCAACAAAAATAGTCCGATCGTAACAAAACTTGGTACGTAAATTGATATTTATAAGGAATATATTATTGCAAAATTTGGGTAAAACCGGATTATTAATGTGGAAAATACAAAAATATCCTTTATTGAAAAATGGTGGATTTTTTTCCAAAAGCGTTTGGAAAAGAAATTTTATGACGGTTATTTTCTTAGAATTATTTTAACCCTCTATCTCGTATTTTTAGGGGTCATTTTAGTCCATTTTCCAAAAACCCTCATAGAAAACCACTAACACGTGGGTTTAAAGGGTTAAAGTATTCTACAAAAGTTTTAAGCATCGATTTTACTAGGGGTTTTCAAAGGTCAAAAGGTCGTGCAATACAAGGAAATTGCATAAAAAGTAAATTGTAAAGTATAATATATTGTTAAATTGTGTTTTACTGAAGTAGATTGAAATAAGAAAAATTTTATATTTACAAAAAAATTTATTAAATTTACTGCTGGGCTAAATTATGTTTTTACATATCTTTAGTGAAATTTGATGGCAGTTTTTCTTGAGACATATTAACCCTTATCTCCCATTTTAAAGGGTCAAATTATTTGCTTTTACAAAAATTCTAACATAAAACCTATAAAACGGGTATTTAAAAGGTTAAAGAGGTATTTTAAAGGTTAAAGAGCAATACTAAATTACTTTTTTTCACAGTTTCTTTAATCTAACTTATAATTTGATATATTAAATTAAACATAATTTCTAGCTACAGTTAAAAATTAAATAATCCATAATGCGAAAAAAAATCCAAAACTTCAAACCAGTTTTTAAAAAAATAAATTTTCGAGAATTAATGTCTTGAAACAATTAACCCAATTATTCTGTTAAGTCATTTTTGCATAAAATTCTCTGAGTTTAGCGCCCTCTCGTGGCATCAAAAGCAATTACACTAAATGTTTTTTTTTCACATTTATTTGAAAAACTTAATTATCTTTCAAAAAATCTGTCTTTAATAACAATTTCAGACAATTTTATTTTTTTGATTTTTATCCATGGGAAGACGCATAATGCCCTACTCAAATTCATTTGTATTCAAATTTTGTTGTACATTGTGGACAGTTTTCATGGATTTGGTGAAGCCAAATTAAACATTTCTACTTTTTTTTTTATTTTTCTGCTGATTGGGTTGAAAAAAGGTTTAACATAATTTCTATAATATTTTTTCAAACATTGTTAATTCTTAGCGGTTAACAAAAAATAACGAAAAAATGGACACTTCGAAAAAAAATTTTTTTTGCCGTTCTAAAAAAAAGTTGCAACTGTTTACTTTTTTATTTAATAGATAAAGATTTAACCTTCTCAAAAAAAGAAAAAAATCCAAAATCGGTTAACATATATTTTTTTAATATTTTTTCAAACTTTGCAAATTTTGGGTCTTCAAACTAAAAATTTAGGTAAGTCTCAATGCGTGTAGAAAAAAATCTTATTGCTTAATACTAAGGTAATTTTTTCTGGTAAAAAAATATATATTTTAAAGTTTTTTAAAACAAAAATCAAGCCATTTCATTAAAAATCAAAAAAGTTACAGCTATTTTCGTCAGCCACTAAAATGGATTTTTCAAAAATGTGATTTTAGGCACTTAGAAAAAAATATATATTTAAAGTTCTACTCAAAAGTTGCAAGCGTTGTTTTTTTTCTTTGAAAGATAAAGGTCAAGGCTTTAAAAAAAATTATGAAATCAAAAATCCGTTAACATATATTTTTTTAATACTCCATCAAACTTTTGTTATTTTAAAGATCCTCACAAAAAAAAGAAGTAATTCGATGTCTTACAAAAGGCATATACTTTAACTTTTTGTCTCCAATAAAAAATTTTCCGTATTGCAAATATATTTTTTAATTTTTTGCAGAAAAAATTAAGTCATTATCTTAAAAACTGAATTTTTGGGAACTATTTTTGTAAAACTCAAAATAATATTATTTTTTTAAATACCGTTTGCTTGGAAATTCTCTAACTTTAGCGACCCCTTGTGGCGGTAATAAGAGTTATATCAAAAGGGATTATTATTAAAATATTAAGTTACCTTATTACCTTTACAAAAAAAAATATTTTAATATAAACGATGGGAACTTTTTTTTTTTTGATTTTTGTCAATGGGACAAAGCACTGTGCGGTATCCGATACCAAAACTTAGTTTCGGTATTGATATTGGTACCGGTATTCAATTTAAAGGGTTTTGAAACGGATAACGGTATTGAAAAGGTATCGATTGCCAACATTGATTTCATTACATTTGTTTTAGTTTTAAAGTACTCAACTGGGAAGTTTTAAAGTCAACTGACTCAACTGACTTTTTTTGCAGGGACTTTACGAAAGCTACCAAATTCTTTATAGACAGCAATTGTTAAAAAAAAATTACGATTTTGTTAGATTGACAAAGTTCTTTATATTTATTGATTTAAATTGTTGAAATATGACTTTTATTTGACAAAGTCGTTTATTGACATAAATAGTTGAAAAAAATCTGCTTTATTTACAAATTATTGAACATTAATAACAAACGGGTTATTTGAAAGTTAAAAAAATATTTTTCTTTGTCTTATTGACAAACTGCCACTAATGATTTGTTGAAATTTTCCTTTCATTTTGAAATAAAATTATTTGACGTAGTTTGTTGAAAATAAAATCGATTTTTTGTCTTATTGACTAACGGGATGCCGTTTTTACTAAATGTTTGGTTGATATCAGTATAAGACAGTGGTCGGCAAAAAGAGGGAACATTTTTACATTTTTCTAAAACATAGCTTCATCTACCGCCTTTTTTAAATGCTACCATGACACTAAATCAAATATTTGTATTTTTAATGATCTCAGTTGCGAGTTTCGTTGACATTCGCGTTGTCTACGTGCAAATAGCCAATTTCATTATGCACCTGGGTGCAATGGGTGCCGACCACTGGTATAAGACATTCACAATTGCTGTTTGTTGACTTGAATTTTATGATTTTATTTTCTGTGTTAGGCAAACAAACTCAACAAACCTATCGGATTCTAATACAAAAAACCTATCGGATTCTAATACGTAGAGAAAAATCAGATTCTAAAAAAAATGTTTTTAATATATTTTCTTAAAGAAAATTAATATGTTCTAACAAGTTTCAAACTTCATTTTAGAACTTTTCAGATTCCGATGCTGTTTTTTATGATAAATTAGATGTAAAACGAGATTTTCTCTTATACAAAAAAAATTCTAAAAAAAATAATTCTAAAAATTCTTTTAATAAGTTTTAGATTTGATGCATATCTCTTGTTAAACATTTTTTTAGACTCCAAGGCATTCTCCAACCCTAAAATTTTTTTTGGAACAAAGTTTTCAAAATCACCGATTTTTACTTATGTACAAAATTTTTTTACATTTTAAAAAAACAATTTTTCTTTTAGAAAAATTTTCACGTTTCCAATAAAAAATCTTTGAAATAATTTAGATTCTGTTATATTATTTCCGAAAATAATCTCCGATTAAAAAAAAAAACTATTAAAAAATCGTTAATATTTTTGGTATAGATAATTTCTTAAAGTCAAAACATTTTTCGCCAAGAAAATTTTTGAGGTTCTCAGACAAATACCAGAACATTTTTTAGATTCTGAAATTTTTTTACAATGTGAAGGAATTTTTTTTCTCCTCTTTATTTTTTGCTTTTCTTTGTTTTTTTTTCTTTTTTTTTCTTTTTCATTCTTTTTCTTCTTTTTCTTTTTCGTTCCAAAATCACCAACTTTAAATGCGTGTAAAAAAAATCTAGCTCTGACCTAAAAAAAGGGCTCAGGGGTTTGTTATGGAAATCGCCAGCTTTCATTTGCTTTTAGTTTCATCCCATTCCGATTCCGAAAGTTCGATTTTGTATCACTGTGTTGTTATTTAAAGCTAATAACAAAATAACAATAACAATAGTTCACCAACTTCAAATGCGTATAAAAAAATCTAGCTCTGAAATAAAAAAAAGCATAGAGGGTTTTGTTATTGAATATGTCAACTTTCATTTGCTTTTGGTTTCAACACATTCCGACTTTGGTTGTTGCACTGTGTTATTAAGCTTTTCATTTTAAAATCCCCTGGATTCGTTTTCGCGAACTTGAATTTACTTTAGCAAAAAAATTGTTTCATTTGCTAACCAAATATACAAAAAACTTCAAATCTTCAAGGGGAAAGTTTCCCCATGGTCCGATTTTGTCCATTTACAAACTTATTCAGCCTATGACCATGAGACATATTCCGGAGTCTAGCTCTTTTATTTTGTATTGAATCGTGTTTTATGCAGACGTCTTAAGCCGCATTCACAATGTTGGAGTACTCCAATCTGTGGAAAATTTTGTACCTTTCCCTTTTGCACTTTCATATTTTTGAATTTGACTATCTTTTTTCAATTCACTCCAGAGTCAAACATGTTCTACTCTGGAGTTCCACTCTGGAGTTAACAGAGCCTATGTTAACTGTTAACAGAGAAAAAATACACCTCTGTAAAAGTGCCATCACTAATAATGTCATAAAAAAATATAAAAATAAAACAAATAAAAATAATTTGTTTGAAGTTTTGATAACAAAATATTTAAAAAATTTAGTTTTTAATAAAATAGTTAAGTACGCAAATTTTAATTGCGAAATTTTATGAAATTGTGAAAAAGGTAAGTAAAATGACATAAGGAATCTGACAGAACTCCAATCTGCATTTTGTACAGTTAACATTTCAATCTGTGCCATGGATTGGAGTGACTCTGACATTGTGAACGTAGCTTTAGAATCGATCAAATGTCAATTACATATGGGGCATTCCATGTGAAATCGGACACTTTGAAAAACTTTTTTTTTAGATTTTCCTAATTTGTTTACAGTTTTTAGTACCCTTCGAAAACTCCTTCGTGGTAAATTTTCAGATTTTTTTGATGACCCGTTCAAAAGATATCGAATTTTTAAAAATTGGTAGTTTGTTCCTTTACTCAAACTTCTTTTAATCATAACTTCCCAGCAAAACTTAGATTACCAAATAAGGTATTATCTTATTTTATACATTGCAGCATTGGTGATTTTAACAGGCGATGAGACTCAAAGTAATGCATCCACATTATCACAAAGAATACCAGTAAGGTATAAAATAAGTCATAAATTTATAACGAAGAATACGAGTAAGGTGTAAAATATATGATATTTTATAGGTTACCAGAAATGAAATAATATAGCATACCAGAAGATAATATATAAGGTGTTACGAGTAGTGAAAATGTAATTTTGTATTAAATTTACTCACGTGATTGAAAGTGAGTGTAAGTAGATAAAATATGCTCGTGAGTGTGTGTCGTTAGAAATTTCCTATCGTGAGCCCATCTCTAGTTTAAACTTATGCATTTTTTTATAAAAAAATTTTTTTTTATGTTATTGTAATGTATTATGCATCCAATTATAAATAATACATTATTTCAAACTTTCAAATAATCCATAATGTAACCAAATATAAGTCATCCATGATTTAATGTTTAGAAATAATAAATATGAAATACATTTTTTCCAATAATCATGCATTACGTAGCAAATTATTAGAAATGCATTATTTTTCACTTTAAAACAATACGTTGTGGAACAAATGTTTGGTAAGACATCCTAAAATAATGCTACAAATAAGGTATATACATTACCTGGTAATGTGTTATATAATCACTACCCATTACCAAAGTTTTGCTGTGTTCTTCAATAATGGTCCAAATTTCAAATTTTTTGTTTCAAAATTTTTGTTTTTTTACGTACTTTTTTTGTGTAAAACTTCTATCAATTCTACAAATTTTGTGTCCAGGAAGATCGTGGGATAACGATTATTACTATTTTTTTAAATTTTTTGAAAAAATTTTATTGTAATTTTCCAATCTTAAAATCATTTCTACTGCTCCAATGGTGCGTCATAGAGGCGTCCTTTATAAGACCGACCCCCATTAATTTTTACGTCTTAACATTTCTTTGGAACAAACTAATACACTTGCTGTGTTTTTCAATAAGCGGATTTATTTTCGGATTAATCTTATTTAGTTTAAAATAAATATTTTAATATGCCAAACCAAATTTGAAATATTTTTTCCGTAATCTACGATAAATTAGCAATTATAATCCAAAAAAATGATAAACAAATTTGGAAAATGAGAAAAGTTATAAATAAATCAAAATTAATCCAAAGTGGACTTATTAAATCCCAACATTTAATTGGATTAATTGTGATTTATTTATAACTTTTTCAATTTTCCAAATTTTTTTATCATGTTTTCGGATTATAATTGCTAATTTATCATAGATTACGGAAAAAAATGCTCCAAATTTGTTTTGGCATGTTAAAATATTTATTTTAAACAAAATAATATTAATCTGAAAATAAATCCACTTTTTGAAAAACACAGCAACTATCTCGAATTTCTAAAGGGGGTCCCACACAAAACGACATTTTTTAAAATTTACTTTAAACGCTCTAACCGCCCTAATAGTTCCCTTAGAACAACAAAATGTATGACCGACCCACAATATTTTTTTAGTCCAAACATTTTCTCTGAATACACCTACCCTCTATCTTTAACTGTTAAGGCAGTCCCCATACAATTTTTTTATTTTTTTGTAAATTTGTTCTATTTAATTAGCTTCTACCTCTCCAATGGTGCGTCAGAGAGGGGTTATTACTGAGACCGACCCCCATTTATTTTTACCCTACAACATTTTTTCAAAACATACCTACGCCCTATCTCCACTCCCTAAGTAGGCTCAAAATATTGGAAATTTACAATAAAATTTTTTCAAAAAATTTAAAAAAATAGTAATAATCGTTATCCCACGATCTTCCTGGACAAAAAATTTGTAGAATTGATAGAAGTTTTACACCAAAAAATTTCAAAAAAATCGAAGAGTACAAACATTTTCAAAAATGAGATTTAAATTGTAAAACTTAAAAATCGCATACAAGAGCGCTTTTAAGAATTTTTTGAGATTTTTTTTTTAAAAAGTACGTAAAAAAACAAAAATTTTGAAACAAAAAATTTGAAATTTGGACCATATTGAAGAAGTTATGATTAAAAGAAGTTTGAGTAAAGGAACAAACTACCAATTTTTAAAAATTCGATATCTTTTGAACGGGTCATCAAAAAAATCTGAAAATTTACCACAAAGGAGTTTTCGAAGGGTACTAAAAACTGTAAATAAATTGGGAAAATCTAAAAAAAAGTTTTTCAAAGTGTCCGATTTCACATGGAATGCCCCATATATAATTTATGGGGTCTCCGGCCGATATTTCGATGCATTACACACGGAATAATAAAGTGAGTATACCCCCATACTGTGGTTGGAGGGTACAAAAATATATAATTGATTAAAAAAAAAATAATAAAAAAAAATGTTGTCTACAACGAGATTTAAACCTTGGACCCCCAGCGTCACATGCCACGACACATCCTCTGCACCACAACAGCACCAGTTAACTTGCGTGCTTAATTTAAGTTTTGCTACATGATAGAATAATAGGGCAGTTTTTTCACACCGTTTTTTGGTTAAAGCTAAGTACTCTGTTTCTTACGGTGAAAATTTCACTTAAACTTTAAACGCCTCAAATTGCAATAAAACATTTAAAAATCAAGAACTTTTGACAATGATAAGAAAGAAACGATCATAACAAAACTGAAATGTCACTTTTTCACGGCAATTTAAATTGTCTTGTATCTTGTGTATAAAATGATACAGTACCATATCACTGATATGGTACTGCATCATTTTATACACTACTCGTTCGAACGAGATTTCACCTCAAGTTTGAATTGGTTATAAGGAAAGTTTGAGAAACCAATACAATTTTCATAAAGAAAGTGTTTCAGATTCTGAGACATTTCTCCTTAAAAAATAGTCTTAGATTCAAACACATTTTTCTTATAAAACAAGTCTTAAATTCTAAGACATTTTTCCTATATAAAAAGTGTCAGATTCTGAAACATTTTTCCTAAGGAAAAAGTTTAATATTCTGAGACATTTTTCCTATAGAAAAGATCTCATATTCCGAGGTATTTTCCCTATAGAAAAACTATCAGATTCTGAGACATTTTTCCTATAGAAAAAGTCTTAGATTCTGAGAAATTTTTCTATAGAAAGTCTCAGATTCTGAGACATTTTGCCTGTAGAAAAAGAGTCAGATTCTGAGACATTTTGCCTATAGAAAAAGTCTCAGATTCTCAGACATTTTTCCTATAGAAAAAGTCTTAGATTCTGAGACATTTTTCCTATAGAAAAAGTCTCTGATTCTGAGACATTTTTTCTATAGAAAAAGTCTCAGATTCTAAGACATTTTTTCTATAGAAAAAGTCTCAGATTCTGAGACATTTTTCTCAGATTCTGAGACATTTTTCCTATAGAAAAAGTCTCAGATTCTGAGACATTTTTCCTGTAGAAAAAGTCTCAGATTCTGAGATATTTTCCTATAGAAAAAGTCTTAAATTCTGAGACATTTTACCTATAGAAAAAGTCTCAGATTCTGAGGCATTTTTCCTATAGAAAAAGTCTCAGATTCTGAGACATTTTTCCTATAGAAAAAGTCTCAGATTCTGAGATATTTTTCTCAGATTCTGAGACATTTTTCCTATAGAAAAAGTCTCAGATTCTGAGACATTTTCCTATAGAAAAAGTCTCAGATTCTGAGACATTTTTCCTATAGAAAAAGTCTCAGATTCTGAGACATTTCTCCTATAGAAAAAGTCTCAGATTCTGAGACAGGTTCTGAAACATTTTTCTTAAAGAAAAAGTCTGAGATTCTGAGATATTTTTCCTATAGAAAGTCTCATAGATATTTTTTAAAAATGGAAAATTTTTTAAATGAATAATAATTTAGGAACTTACTGTTCTGAAAGTCACGCGTTGTTCTAGGGTTGCAGCTCCATAAAAATAATCAGCATACAAATTCATGATGAAACCTAAAATCATAATGTTAACATATTAAGTAAAATAAAATGATATTATCATTCATTAACACATATACGTACCTCGGGATTTTTATAGAGCGATGAATATTGCGAATATAACTTCTAATAATCGCAATAAAGTTTTCCCTTTTGCTTTTGAAAAATTTTGTAAAAAAGGTTGACAAATAAAAAAAATAAAATATTTCCAGTCAAATTGTCCAAACAAAAAAAAAAAACGATAATTTTTTGATATATTAATGATACCATTTAATAAAATATTTTTTATCATAAATGATAGCAAAAAATATCGATTTTTTATTTTTAAACAATAGAATTATGATAAAATCATTTTTGATATTATAAAATTTAAAGAATATAATATTATTTATGATACGGTATCATTTTTTGGTTTGTTGGGAGAGTACTTACACGCAGAAAAAAAACATGGTTGCGGTGATCATGATTTAAGAGCGTCATATTATGATTGGGAATATGATTGTAACAATAATGTTAATATGATTGAAGGCGACAAGGAATGTTAATCATTATATGATTGAGGCAATAATGGCCTAAATGTTATATAATTATCATAATATAATTCCAGTTTAATATTTTTTTTTTGTTTAAATTGAGAAAATTAATTATGCTTTAATACCACACGTTTATAGAAATTATTCATTATTTTTTTTTTGATAAAGTTTACACCAATAATTTATTTTTTTGTTTTTGAATGTTGTTTTTATAAATATGAAACCATTTTTATTAATTTTGGTTCAATTTAGTGGCAACCTGCGTTTTACATCAATGATGTGCAATAAACTTATGGCATTTTTCTAAAAAAATTAATCAACGATAACATTTTTGTCAGCTAACATTAAATGATTGAATAAACCATTAAGTTATTGACAAAATCATAACATATTTGCTGCAATCATAACATATTTGCTACAAAATTAAAATTATTGTCAGCAATTATAACAAATTCAGTAAGCAAAAAATGCACAAAAAACACTTTAATATTTTCGATATGAAGTTTTTATTTAAAATGGAAAGTTATTTTTGAACCGCACAATAAATAAATTATATAAAGTAGATGTTTGTATTTCATTTCCTTCTGCGTTGATCCAATTTTTTTACTCAAATTGCCTTAAATTTTTTAAAGAACTAATTGTAAGTGGCGTCTTTGCGACTTACTGCTTGCTGGCAAAACACTAAACTGATGAATAAATCTGAAAATGTTTGCAAAATTAATTTTCATTAAGTTGTGATTATCTAATGCTTGTTATAATCATATTATGTTCAAATTTTTGGTGTGTCGAGAATATAATTAACTATAACATTGTTACAACAACCATATTGTACTTTTGGATGTAGCAATTATTTTATCATGATTGAAGCGACTATTAAATGTCTAAAACAACCATATAAATGTTTAAATACAATTTTAAAAACAATAACTTGATTGCTGCAATCATAACTGGGTTTAGAGATCATAGTATAGTTGCCGTGATCATGTCGCAACCATATTTTTTCTCTGCGTGTAGCTTAAGGGGTAAAAAATTATGTTTTTTTATCTCCCGAGAAGGCAATATTTTCAGAAAAGAACATTTTACTTTAAAAAAATTGCACTTTTTTTTAGAAAAGAACAAAAAAATTTTTGCGAAAATGCAGACAAAATGTAAATTTTTTTGCCAAAAAAGAAAACGTTAAAGATATCTTAGATTGACCTGTTGTTTTTATGTCCTATCTCGGCGGCTTGAAAAATGGTTGCCACCTTAGGAAAACTAATGGCTTTTCGGCAAAATCCATTGGATAGGTCTTCAAAAACTCCATATAATATGTTTAAATTTGTTCTTTAAAAGAAAAATATGAAAAAAAAATCCAAAAAACGAGAAAATCTGTTTTCTGCTCCCATTTCCTCAACCCCGCTTCCTTCTGGTTTTCCATCGTATTACGGTATAATCTCATAATTCATAAATGTTTTAACTGACTAACGTCACACTCTAGTTCTATCCAAAACTTACTATGGGAACTATTTATGTTAGAAATACATATAAATAATATTTATTGCATATGGTTGTATAAATATTTAAAATCTCCATCTCCTTATATGTAAATAAACGTTTTTAAAAACCGATAATAATAAAAACAAGTGTTAGTGTAAAATTCGGCTGTGCCGAATTTTTTATACTCTCCAAAATGTAAAAAAAAATTTACAGGGTCGCTGTTTTTTGGGAGGTGGTTTTCACTAGAGATGCGCACCAAACACGGGATTATACTAAGGTGGAACTTATATTTTTATTTTAGATTTTCTAAAACGGGGACCCTGTTTTGTGTGAGGTTAGGATAAAAAAAAATTTACAAAAATATGAGCTCGATCCGTTGATCCGTTGTTTGTGAAAACAAAATGGGGTAAAAAAAATATTTGTCTTGCTTTACGTCAAATTTATTTATTTTGATGCGCTGAATACAAATATCAAACAAATTTTCAAATCGGTCGAACGGTTTTCGAGATATCTTTAAAATTTGCAAAAATGGTGTCTTTTTCCTACAATCAAGAATTTTAAAAAAACAAGTCTCAAAACTTCAAATAGCAATATCTCGAAAACCATTTGACCGATTTTAATTTTTTTTTTGGATATTTGTGTTCAGACCATCAAAAGTAATATGATGTATCGCAAGATATTTGTTTAATTTTACCCCAATTTCGTTCTCACAAACAAACTTTTCATGTTTTTGTGAAACAGATGGGTTCTCAATTTCCCATACATATACTTTTTTGGGGTTCAAAAAGCCATATTTCGATGCGTTACACTCGGAATGCCAAAGTGAGTATACCCTCACACTTGTGTTGCAGGGTAAAAAAAATCGGTCACATGTTAAACGTGTTTTCAAATACAAAAGTTTTGTAAATTATAATTAATATCGGATCATCGACCTGAATTTTAAATCAGTTGGGAATTAAAACAAATTACTACAAGTGTTTTATTTAACATACGGAAATTTACAAAATATTATACACTAGAGGGAATCGAATAAATTAGTTTAATGTCAACATTAATAAACACACTAAAACTAAAACTTCTGTTTAATCAATAAAAATCTTCATACACCTATGAAGAGCCATATAAGAAAACTGTTGATTTCAGTAGAAGTGGTTTGCTATATTAGCAAAATTATCTGTTCAGACAACTTGGTAATCTTCTGAAAAATCTGCAAAAAAAAATAAAAATTGTAAAATTAATAATCTGCACGAAATGATTTTGAATTTTATCAAACAGAATTAATAAAATTACAACAAAGTTTAGTTGTTTTCTGAAACTGAATGACAGAGAATTCAGTTAAAATATCATCTTAAGCAGAAGAATCTGGTAAAAGTTTGTTTTCATTTAAATTTAACGCTTATTGAGTTAAAAATTAAAACAAGTTACTTTTTTTGCTATCTTTCCCACGAATTTTCCCAGCAACTTAAAAAAGGAGTTGAATAAAAATCTACTAAAAAAGTCTTCGTCGAAAATCCCTCTTCGTGTGTTAAATATATGGCAAAACTTTTTTTTGAGACCTCTCTAATTTACAATTATGTCTAGTATATCGTTGCCTAAAATGCAAAATGGCCTAACTAACAAAAAATTCAAAATTGCGTTTTTATTGTTTCGTATGTATTGGATCTAAATACATGTCCACAGAAAAATTTAGACTCCCTCGATCAAAAATAGCGATTTTATGAACATTCCAAACCCGTAAGTACAGAAACGTTAGTATATTGGGCATTCCATGCCAAATCGAACACTTGGATTTTTTTTAGATTTTATTTTTACCTCTGAAAATTTTTTCAAACAAACTAACCTTCTATCTACAATTCCTAAAGGGGACATTTTTAATTTACTCCAAACGCTCTAAGAGTGCCCCCAGAGCAGTCAAATGTATAACCGACTCACAATATTATTTTAATCCAAACATTTTCTCAGAGCACAACTACCCTTTATCTCTAACACTTAAGGCGTTAAATGCATTTTTTTTATTTTTTATAAATTTGTTTTATAAAATCAGATTTTACCGGTCGACCGCGGTCCAATGGTGCGTCCTTGGGGGGTCATTAGTAAGACCGACCTTATTAATTTTTTTCCTCCAATTTTTACTCTGCAGTTTTACTCTCCAAATTATTTATCAGGATCCGAAATCAGGGTTTTTGCAGTGTTAGGTTATATGACAGTGGCCATGCCCCTTTTTTCCAATACCGCCCACATTTTGTTAGAGGGTTCTTAATGATAAAACAACATTTAGTATTTTGTTAGCATGTTTTTAAATGTTTCAACACACCTGCTAGGTGTTTTTAAACATATTCAGTGCATTCAGGGCTTTTTGTTCCAGATAAATACAAGACAAAAGGGCGTAACTAACGTAACTCTTCAAATATTTAAAACTTTTTTTTTACAGAAATTAATTTTTTTTTGAGACTTTTTACTTAAATTTAACAAATTTGTAATGAAATTTTTATATTTTTTATATAAACACGTTTTTTTCCTGTAAAAATTATAAAATATTAGTTAGGCCGTTTTGCATTTTAAGGATATGTAGGTCCTTGGTATGTTTGAATGCCATTGAAAGTTTCTTTTCTTTTTTTTGCATGACCTTATTTAAGGTTTTGTTTTTCTTTTTGTAATACTCATTAAAAATATATTGATTTCTCACCATACGGTTTAAAAATCGTTTATTTAATATCCTTTTATTGTATGAGGTCATTTTTAAATCCTATATGTACACAAACACTCAATTATATTATAAATGGTGACTCTCTTTATCACACTAACACTCTTTTTCCATAATTTCTCTTTATTTTACGCTTGTGATAGTTCTCTTAGCCAGGGTTTGTAACTGCAACATATCCCAGCAAAAAAAGAGTTTACCATTCACTACAAAATTCACCACAACTTATGAACCAGATGTACTTTTTCTTCAACTGAAACATTGATGAATTTAATATGGGCGTGACACACAAAGTATGTTCTTTTTATCGCCACTTTTCAGTGGCGAAAGATTGACACTTAAGTATAACATATATCACTAGTGTTTTTATCACAACTTCTGAAGTAGTGATCCGGATGTTAATATAACTTGACCTTTTGCAAGCACTTTTTTCATCACTTCTTTAGAAGTACATATTTCTTGGAATTTTGGGTGTGATTATGTCATTTTTATTTGGTGATTTAGAACTTCTAAATTAGAAGTTCTTTTTCACTTATTTTTCTAAGATTGATTGAAAGAGTATTTTTTTTAATATTTACACTAAAAACACTGTTCGACAGCAAAAACCTTCCAGTGAAATTTCTAACTGGCCCTTATAGATTTTGGTCTCCTGCTTCCAAATCTACCGTCCAAATTTTTTTAGCAAGTATCGTTTTTGAGATATTCGCTGTTAAAAAGTAAAAAAAGCACTTTTAGGGGTCCACTGTTACGTATTCTTACGTTGCTTCCACAAAATAGGACTTGATTTCATATAAAATGGACCTCCTGATTCCAAAACTGCAATCCACAATTGTCAAGCATGTTTTGTTTTTGAGATATTCGCGTTTAAAAATTTTAGTGTGATTTATAAAGAATATAAGTGCGTAATAGGGTTCTATAGTCGATAAGTCGATTAATCGACTTTTTATATGAAAACGTCGAAAAGTCGAAATCGACTTTTTTGTTCCTAAAAAGTCGAAAAGTCGACTTTTGCTTTCGACTTTTTCGACCTTTTTTTATTTTTTCGACTTTTTTCGATTTTTGTTTCACTTTTGCCAGATAAAAATAATTTCTTTGTTCTGAAAAAAAAAATCAAATAAGAGCCGAGTTTAATAACAACTAAAGCTATTGGTATTTCCATGTATTTTGTATATGAAGCAAAGATGTCAATGCCAAATTCATGAGTTAGAAAGTGCATTATTTACCAATATTTTTGATTATTGTAAAGACCTCAGTGATAGGGTTCTATAAATCGAAAGTCGACTCTATTGCTTTCGATTTTTTCAACCTTTTCCACATTTTCGATTTCTTCGACTTTTTCTACCTTCATTACTTTGGTACCCAACATTGATAAATAAAATACAACCAAAAAAAAATAGCACCTAAATGCTTACAACAAGTCAAAACTAAACTTTTATACGGCGTTCACACTTGCTGTTTTGAAGTGTTTAAAAGTGAGATGTTTAAAAAAGTCTTTGTTCTGTATCCATTACGTTTTTATTCTGTTACTGGTGTTTTGTTAAACAACTTGTTTAAAGTCGCTAGTGTGAACTCCATATTATTTACAAAAAAATCTACTTTTTAAAAGTTGGAAAAGATCGAAAAAAGCTAAAAAGTCGAAAAAAGTCGAAAGTCGAAAAAAGTCGAAAGTAGAAAAGTCGACTTTTTAAAAAGTCAAAAGGTCGAAAAGTCGATTTTTTAAAATTTGAAAAAAGTCGAAAAGTTGAAAAATCGACTTTTTTGAAATTGAAAAAAGTCGAAAAGTCGACTTTTTGTTGCGATTTTATAACCCTAGTGCGTAACAGTAGAGTTTGAGTTTTACGCAATAGAAATTTTGGATACCAGATTTGGAATAAATATGTCTTATTTTTACTACATCGAGTACTATTGTGTTTGAGCAACTTAAGAATGTGTTACAGAGGAGACCCAAATATTTCAATATTCAAACGCTAGTATCTTAAAAACCTTACGTGATAGAAATATTAATTTCATTGATAATCAAACGTATATACTTCGAATTAAAAAAGGAGCAATTATAGAGATTACAAAACTATAAAAATTCACGGAGAATTGATTCACAAGTTTGTTTTGACCACAAGCCTATACCTCAATTTTCTAAAAAGCTTAGACAATCTTTAATAATGTGATGCAGCAACATCCGCCTTAGTTCGTAAATGTATTTATTTAATTTAGGACCAACTTTTTTTGATATAAGATATGAAATTTAAAAAAATTTATCAATAATCGATTTTCGTCTTTTCTATTTTTTAAGCTCTAAATAAAGAGAAATTAAATGCCATTACCAAATTTTGTCACCATTTTTGCAAAACCTAAATCTATTTGAAGCTGGACGTAGAAAAAATTGCATACTTCGTGTATCACCCTCATTCTAATTGTTTCAGTTGAAAAAGAAGTTCATATGTTGTGGTGATTTAATTTGATTCCTAAGAACATATGAAAAAGGTACTTCAAAATCATTAAGCAAAGAACTGGTGAAAGATGTTTTTATTGTTATTTTGTAGCATTTTTGGAAGTGATTTTAAAAGTACTTCCTACGGAATATGAAGTTCGGCACCTATCGCTACTTTGTATGTAGTGAAACCACTAATTATTTTTGAACCACTTCGTTTATTTTTTGCTGGGATATTTTATTTTTAAGTGGGCAAAGGATGCAAAAGGATAAAATTGTAATAATTATTATATTTTATTTGGGAAACTACTCACTAAATCAAATGTTTATCATGTTTCCAACAATATAACATATGCGTGACATATTTCTTTAACTTTTAATTTTCCAAAGTCCGGGCAAATTTTTATTTTACTAGACCTAAAAGTTATGGGTTACAAAGTTTTGGATTTTTGAAAATATAGTTTTATAGTTTTACTTTAATGCGCTGAACACGTATATAAAAATTTTAAATCGGTCGAACAGTTTTTGAGATATCTCTCTCCACCCCCCGGTTGCATTTTATAAAATTTGGGGGTTAATTCGTAAATTAAAAAAATATATTTGTGAAATAAATCAAAATTTTGTGTATTCTACAAAATAAAATGGTAATGATTTTTTTAATTTTGTAACTTTTCAAAAATGTTTCCTTTCCAGCAAAACTTAGATTACCAAATAAGGTATAAAATAAGGTATATGATTGCTTATTTTATACATTGCAGCATTGATGATTTCAACAGGGTATGAGACTCAAAGTAATGCATCCACATTATGACAAAGAATACCAGTAAGGTATAAAATAATTGATCAAACTTATAGCAAAGCATACGAGTAAGGTATAAAATATAGCATATCAGAACATAATATATAAGGTGTTACGAGTAGTGAAAAAGTAATTTTGTATTAAATTTACTCACGTGATTGTAAGTGAGTGTAAGTAGATAAAATATGCTCGTGAGTGTGTGTCGTTAGAAATTTCCTGTCGTGAGCCCATCTCTAGTTTAAACTTATGCATTTTTTATAAAATATTTATTTTTTATGTTATTGTAATGCATTATGCATCCAATTATAAATAATGCATTATTTCAAATTTTGAAATAATGTATAATGTAACCAATTATAATTCATCCATGATTTAATGTTTAGAAATAATAAATATGAAATACATTTTTTGCAATAATCATGCATTACGTAGCAAGTTATTAGTAATACATTATTTTTCACTTTCAAATAATACGTGTTTGAACAAATGTTTGGTAAGACATCCCAAAATAATGCTACAAATAAGTGATATACATTACCCGGTAATGTATTATATAATCACCACCCATTACCAAAGTTTTGCTGGGTTATTTTCATAAAATAAACGAAACTTTCGTGTATATTACACGTGAGCCTTAGCAAGTTTTAGATTAAACTTTAGTGTCGACGAATAGTAAGCGCAGTTTGATTTCTACATGATTAAATGTCACAAATCTGTTAACAGCATATTCGTAGCTGCTCACATTCGGCAGATATTGTGAAATTTGTGTTTTGTATTTTCTTAAATTTTGACAAAGAAGTTTTTTAAATATTTTCAAAAATGGAGTACACAGTTTCAATTGTATATATTAAGAGGTCACAAACCATTAAACATTAAATAAAATTTATATCTTCTAAATTTCGCGAAAAATCGCAATAATATTTACAAAATAAAAATTGGGAAAAAAATATTTTTCGCGTAAATTTGCTGTCAAGATATTGATTTGAGCAGTTTGACAACTTCAATCACGTAAAATTCAAACTGCCCCAGCAAAACTTGGATTACCAAATAAGGTATAAAATAAGGTATAGGATCCCTTATTTTATACATTGCAGCATTGATGATTTTAACAGGCGATGAGACTCAAAGTAATGCATCCACATTATCACAAAGAATACCAGTAAGGTATAAAATAAGTCATAAATTTATAACGAAGAATACGAGTAAGGTGTAAAATATATGATATTTTATAGGTTACGAGAAATGAAATAATATAGCATACCAGAAGATAATATATAAGGTGTTACGAGTAGTGAAAATGTAATTTTGTATTAAATTTACTCACGTGATTGTAAGTGAGTGTAAGAAGATAAAATATGCTCGTGAGTGTGTGTCGTTAGAAATTTCCTGTCGTGAGCCCATCTCTAGTTTAAACTTATGCATTTTTTATAAAATAATTATTTTTTATGTTATTGTAATGCATTATGCATTCAATTATAAATAATGCATTATTTCAAACTTTCAAATAATACATAATGTAACCAAATATAAGTCATTCATGATTTAATGTTTAGAAATAACAAATATGAAATATATTTTTGTCCAATAATCATGCATTACGTAGCAAATTATTAGTAATGCATTATTTTTCACTTGAAAATAATACGTTGTGGAACAAATGTTTGGTAAGACATCATAAAATAATGCTACAAATAAGTTATATGCATTACCTGGTAATGTGTTATATAATCACTACCCATTACCAAAGTTTTGCTGGGGCATACCATATATTTGTCGTTACTTAATTTATTTTTGTGTTTTTTTGCTATTTCTCGCGAAAGTGAGCAGCTATAATTTTAGGAGCTAATTTCATAAAAATGTCATTTTGTATGTGAGCTCCCTTAAGGAGGTAAGATAGCATATTTGTTAAGAAAAAATTTTGGGTTGTAAAAGGATGCCCCCTATACATGTATAGGGATGCCCCCTATACATGCATTGCATTGTGTTGAAATCAGGAAATAAAGGTATGGGAAGGAGGAAAGAGGGAGTAGTATTTCTTAATATTTGACTTGAATTTGAAGATGTTAAAAGTGTCGGGAAAGACATAAGCGGGAAGTCTGTTCTACATACGAATTGTTCGGCCAAAGAAAGAATTTTCTCTATAGTGAATTGGCGCGTATTACGACCAAATACACGTCTATCCGGAATGAGTTCACCTATCTCAGCAGAACACTATCCGTGGAAGTATCGATAGAATAAAGACACACAACCCACACTCCTACGATACTCTAGGGTGTTGATGGAATTAGATATTCGATCGTCCCCTATAAGCATAAGTGCCCTTTCTGTACGCGGTCAAGTAGTTCCAAGGAAATATTTGTGAAATTAGCTGCTATCGCTCTAACTGTCCAAAGGATGCCCCTAGACAAAACTTTCAAAAATATTATTTTTTTCAACTTTTTGCTACCACGCCCTCAATAAAAGGCGGTGTTGAAAATTGCCGCATGGTGAAAACTATTTACGTGATTGAGCATCCACACCTGCCCTTATAGGCCCATTTTTTCACAATGGGTTGATATTTAGGCCAATAATGAGAGTATTTTGGATTTGGCTGGTGGGTGCAATATTTACACCCCGGCTTCTATTTTTATTTTAAATTTATCTAAATGATTTTTTTTATCTGGGATCAAAAGAGTGTTGGTACTTTTTATAAAAAAATCGTATTCTTTTTATACCCTCCAACTACAGTATGGAGGTATACTCACTTTGTCATTCCGTGTGTAACGCATCAAAATATTGGTCTAGGACCCCATAAAGTATATATATTTATGATCAGTGATCGATTCTAAGACATTCTAGCGACGTCCGACTAGTATGTCCGTCTGTCCGTCTGTAGTTAACATGTTGCAGTCCAAAATAAAAGAGCTAGACTCCCGACATTTGTCACGATTATGTCGTATGTTCCTAGGCAGGTTAAGTTCGTAAACGAGCAAAATCGGACCAGGGGGAAAAAAGTTCCCCCTTGAAGAACTAAACCAACCTCTGAAAAATACCATTTTTTACATGATATTTTGTGTTTTTGTTTAACAAATGCCACATTTTTATGCAACAAGAAGCTCAAGGTCCTGCATTTGGACCCAAAGAATTAGAAAATGTCGTTTTTTCGATCCGCCCCACCTTTTATGGGCGTGGAATAAATTTTTTTATACCCTCCAATCACTTTGTCATTCAATGTGTAACGCATCGAAATATCGGACGGGGACCCCATAAAGTATATATATTATTGATCAGTGATCGATTCTAAGACATTCTAGATGTAGTTAACACGATGCAGTCCAAAATTAAAGAGCTTAACCCCTCAAGTTTGGCATAAATATGTCTTATGGTCCTAGGCAGGTTAAGTTCGGAAATGGTCCAAATCGGACCAGGGGCAAAAAAGTTCCCCCTTGAAGAACTAAACCAACCTCTTAAAAATGCGAATTTTGTATATGTTTTTTTTTGTATTTTTGTGAAACAAATGAAACATTTTTATGTTCGCAGAAGCTTATAGTCCTGCGCTTGGACCCAGGGGATTAAAAATTGTTGCTTTTTTTTGCCCGCCCTCTTTTAAGGGCGTGTATAAAAAACAGTTTCAATAATTATTAAATTATGTGTAATACGTTAGTGCACAAAGCAGACAAAAATTAACTTGTACACATATACCGCGAGGGCCAAGGAGTACACCCAGCTCACCGACCCCTCACCCCACCTTGCCCCCCCCCCCCCTAAAAAAACCCCCTGTCAAATTGTTTTTTTTTTTAATTTGGAGGGTATAAAAGATTCGGCACAGCCGAATTTAACACTCTCACTTGTTTTTTATACCCTACACCACACTGTGGTACAGGGTATAATGAGTTTGTGCTGATGTTTGTAACTACCCGAAATATTGGTCCTAGACCCACTTTTAAGTATACCGATCGACTTAGAATCACTTTTTGAGTCGATTTAGCGATGTCCGTCCGTCCGTCCGTCTGTCCGTCCGTCCGTCCGTCCGTCTGTCTGTCCATGTAAACGGTGTAAACACGATACAGGTCGCAATTCTTAATCAATTGACTTGAAATTTGAAACTTAAGCCTCTTTTGGCCCAAGGACGAAGCCTATTGAAATTGGAAAAAATCGGTCCATATTTAGACCTAGCCCCCATACAAAGGTCCTCTTTAGTTTTGGCTCAAATGACTCTAATAGCCGCATTTTAATAGGTATCTTTTCGAAATTTGCCAGGTAATCATGTTTTATCCACACAAATCAACATTCCGAATTTTAAAGAAATCGGACCAGTTCTTCTTGTAGCCCCCATTCAAACCACCTTCCCGATTTTCACATAAATCTCTCAAATTTCATGAAAATAGAAAATATTTAATTAAAATTCTGTTTGTGTATGTTAAACGCGTTCTTTAATAACCTTATCAAATCTGATTATCATCGGACCATTTTTGGACTTAGGTCCCATGTGGAAATTTCCCCCGATATTCAGTAGAAGCGATTTATTGTCAACAAAAAGAAGCCTATTCCACTCAAATTTGATTAGTGAGTGCTTTTTACACTTATTAAAGATTTGACAAAATATAGATCTAATCAGTCCATGTTTGAACTTGGGGCCCATTTTCCGGGAAACTCTGGTGTAGGGTATTATATGGTCGGTCTTGACCGACTATAATTTTCTTACTTGTTTTAATATTGATTTCTTGTATTTCTTTAGCGCAAAAAGCATAAGAATTAATTTTTAAACACATATTCGAGAGGAAATTTGCACCCCCCCCCCCCCAATTACCACTACTATTGTCGATATATCGATTAATAGCTTGCAAGATGATAATCAAATTGAAAAATGTTGTAGGTAAGGTTGGTAGATCATTAAACTACCTTTCATTTAAAACCAAAAACAATGAAATCGATTTATTTGTTCCGGAGATATTTAAATTTAAGTAAAACAACTTTTTTTAAAAGATGAAAATTTGAAAAGTTGGCAATATCTCGAAACTGTTCTACTTTAAAAGTTTTGGAGTGGATTTTTGGATTCAGCGTAAGATTTCACTTTTTTTTAATTTGTAAGCTGAAGACAAACAAAAAGATGGCAAGCGTTTAAATTGTTAGTATGCAAAGGTACCCTACTTTGGGACACTCAAAAAATTATGTTAGTAAAATCAACTGAAAATGTCAGTTAAAATAACTACTTTGTAAGTTTGGGGTCAACTACTTTTTCAGTTAAATCAACTAACAATGTTAGTTATTTTAGCTGACAAAAAACAACTGACTTATATAGTAAAAACTACTTACATTTGTAGTCAAAACAACTAAAATGTAGTAAAAATATAATAATCAATATATCATTTTTTTTTTCAAAAAATTTTTTTAGAAAAAAAAATTGAAGACCAAAATTTTTCAAAGTTTTTTTTTTTAAGTTGTGAAAATTAAAAAACAAAAATTAATTTTTATTTTTTTGAAAAAAAAACGTTGAAAAATTTTTAGGGGAAAAAAATAAAATTAACTACTTTAATAAACTGTTACTACATTACAGTACTTTTTTGTTAGTTGTTCAAAAAAGTGACTTAAAATAACTAACAGAAATAGTTGTTTAATATTTTTCATACAAAAACAACTGACTTTGTAGTTGAAAACAACTAACTACTGTAAAATATACAAATAACTAACATGTTGTAACTTACATAATTTTCTGAGTGGAGATTCTACTGTCTCCCTTGTACACGCTGGACTCCAACTTCAAACTTACCATATTAAATTTCATGGCTATCGGTACAGTACTTACTGAATAACTGAATTATTTCCAAAAAATTATCCAATTCTCCCACTGTGCACCGTGTACAAAAGAAAAAGTTAATTTCTTGTTAATTTTCCGAACTCTGAATATTTAATAAAATCACCGGCATATATTTAAAATACTCTCAATTTCTGACATGTAAAATATTTTAAGTGAAATTTGTGAGATGCAAACATTTGTTAAACTACAGATTTGTTAATTTTGTTTTGGTCTCTCTATTCTCTACAACCTAAAAATTTGTCATAGAATTTTTTGTTAATAAACGGCTAGTACACACAACTAGTTTTGTCGGTATTAGTTTTTCATTAACAACCAGACATTTAGTAATGCGAGAGTATTGCTCACGATAACACATTTTTTGTTTTTAGTGTTTTTTTTTCTAAGAAATAGAAATATTAGAAACGAATTGATAAAATAAAAAAATAAAAAAAAAATCTGCGACTAATAAAAATAGAAAAGAAACGGGGCAAAAAAAAAAACAGAAAAATTAAAATTAATTATCGAAATAATTAAAAAAAAAAACTATAAGTTTATAATTTAATTTAAACAAAGAAAAAGAAAAATATTGTTATACAAAAAAGTGCCTGCATAGTTTTAAATTTAAATGAAATAAGAAACGGATTTAAAAAAACAACAACTGTTTTATGGTGAAATACCGGAGTGATTTCATGCAAAAATTATTATAAATGTGCACATGCAACTAAAAATTTATTAAAAATTTATATCAACGGGAAACTTATGTAAGTTTTTTTTCTATTTAATTGTTTTAAACGTATTGCTTTAAATATTTTGCAAAATATAATTCTTTAAAGTTTTATAGTTTTTAATTTGCTTTTGTTGATTGTTATTTGCTGAGTCATTATAAGTAATCATTTGCTTTAAAATAGTAAAAAATTAAACTCTAAACCAGCGGTTACCAACCTTTTTGGTTCGCGTACCCCTAATTTTAAATTTTATCAGCCGCGTACCCCCACAAGTTTTTTGCTTTTGTTAAAATACTTCACATATAAATATGGTTAAAAACTTAAAGCAAATTATGTTGCAAAGTTTAAATAATTGTATTACTTTTACTTCGTTATGAAACTTATACAAAGTGCTTCAAAAGTAAACAAGATTCTTATATAAAAATTCGGGTTGAAAAACTAGAGTACGGAAATACTCATAGTTTTTCTCGATCACTTCGTTTAGTACTTGTTTTATTAGCAAACGTGCTGAAAAACCTAAATTCTTAAATAAAGGCCTCTGTTCTGTCTTTGTCAACTTTTCAGTTCACATGAATTTTTCGAATCATACGAAATCGATTTCGGTGTTCTCGTTTTAACGCATTCATTCGAAGTTTAAATCCAATTTTTAGTTATTATGAAAATTATTAAGAAAAAAGTGCATTTGTTTTACTTTCACCAAAGGGTCAGTCTTAGTGAAATCAATCAAAAATAGCTAAAAATTTTCGTGACCCCCTCCGATTTTGATGAAATTTGGTTTAGTTGTAACACTAAGTGATAAACTAATGCACACTTATTTTCAGCCCTCTAAGTAAACAGTGGGCGAAAACACGGAGGGTCAAAATTTCCCCCAAAATCTCCCAATCGCGACACTTTGCACCGTAAAAACTTAATATCGTTGGTTCTATTATAGCTAGAAAGCCCATTTTTGGTTTGTTTTGAAGCTCATAATATGCTCTATAAGACCTACCATAACCAAAAAATTTTCGAAAAAAATAAGGGTTACCACCCTTATTTTAAGGTCGTGATAAAGGGAGGAGAAAATGGGGATGATGGTATCCCCCGATTTTTTTTTTACTTGATAATCTTATAGAGAAAGTCCTAAAGAAATTATTCTCAAATTTTTAAGTTGGGACAACAATGGGATCGCTCAAAATCAAAATTTTTCACAATTTTCCCCAAAATCTCCAAATCGCAACACTCTTTAACCTTAAAAATTTAATATCATAAGTGCTTATGTAGCTACAGAGCCAATTTTTTTTGTTTTAAAGCTTATAATACGCTCTACAATACATACCAAAACCAAAAAATTTTCCAAAAAAAGGAATTGGTGCCCCCCTTATTTGAAGGTCGTGGCAAAGGGTGGAGGAAATGGGGGGGAAGTATCCACCAACCAATATTAAGTTTTTACGGTGTAAAGTGTCGCGACTGGGAGATTTTGGGGGAAATTTTGACCCTCGGTATTTTCGGCCCCTGTTGACTTAGAGGGCTGAAAATTTGCATTTGTTAGTTTTTTACGTAGTGTAAGAACTTAACCAAATTTCATCAATATAGGAGGGGGTCAAGAATATTCATGATTGATTTCACTAATAATGACCCCAAAAAGGTTTTATGTGAAACAAAACGAATAAAATTATTCGGGAGGGAAACCAAAAAAGTTTCAGAAATATTAATTTTCACATTTTTTAGTGAATTACTTCAAAAATATATAACTTTGTTGTTTTATATCTAATTTCCCATTTTGTTTGAAATATATGAGTCTTACCTCTTAAACAAAATAAAAATAATGAGAATCGGTTTAAAATTGGATGAGATACTGCCCTTTAAGTTAAAAGAAACGCACTTTTCTAAAAAATGTTCACTTTCTTTTTACTGAGTTGATCGTGAGTCATTTAAATATTTTATTTTTGTAAAAAGTATGGTACATTAACTTTCCTTACCATCGCTCCAACACTTCAAAAAAAGACGGGATTCCATAAATGTTGCAGTAGCGAACAGGAAGTGGGGACAACTAACAAACATGCAAAATCAGCAGAACTTTATGGCCAACTTATGACCAAGGGAAAACTGAATACCTTTTATCACTTACGAGAAGGGAATGTCGAGCTCTGACGGGAACAATAACTGGTCACTTTCTCATCGGCATTCATGCTAAGAATATTAGACTCATCCTGGACGCCAGTTGTAAAAGATGCGGCCCACCAGGAGTGGATGAAACGATAGAACACATACTTTGTCACTGTCCAGCGGTGGCAAGAAGTCGCCGATCGATTAATGGTCATATAAGCTTTAATACTTTGGAGTAGAGTTTGCAAATAATCGAGATATTTCATAATCGCGATTACGATTAAAAAAATTGCCGTTAATCGCGATTACGATTAATCGAATTTTTTTAAATAATTTGATTTTCAGCATATTGTTTATATAGTTTTTTGGCTATAACTCGTCGACTAATTAATATTTTTCAATTTGCAAAAACCAAATTATTGCTAGGGACCTGTCCAATAATTAAAATTTAAAAAAAAAATTGATTTAGAAAATTTTTGTGGTGCTTATGAAGCAAAATGTTGGAAAAAAGCATAAAAAAAATAATTTTTCCAAAATTTTGTTTCTTTCTAAATAAATTTTTTAAAAAAAAATTAATTGTTGGACAGGTCTCTAGCAATAATTTAGCTTTTACAGATTGAAAAAATATCAATTAGTCGACGAGTTATAGCCAAAAAACCATATAAAAATATGCTGAAAATCGGCATTTGACTGCAAAGTTCAAAGGTCGATTAAAAAAAAATCGAACTAACATAAACAAACGCCGCGATACGCGTCTTCTAATTTAGCCTCTATTTTCGCCCCTCACTCTCAGAATCGACCTAACGTTTGATAACCTGAATTTGTTCCACAGTGTAATTTTAAATACATAGAAACTTCAAAATGGGTTTCAAAAAAATTTGGAACTGATTTAAATTCGTTATAACAACAGTGTATTTCATATAAAATTATTAATCGTAATTGCATGATTTTTTTGTCGATTACGATTAATAGGTGCGATTAATCGCGATTACGATTAAGATTTTAATCGTTTTGCAAACTCTACTTTGGAGGATATAACGCGAATGGATCTTAGAATATTAAAGAGATTCGCAATGACTTTGAACGTGTTTAACTTGCGCCGCTAGCGAAAAAGAAAAAAAGTTTTGTGGCATCGCTATGGACCAAAAGGTCTATCCGAGGTGTAAATCGTACACCGCCACCCTAACCTAACCTAACTTTCCAAAACATCAAAAAATATAAAAATCTATCAACAAATAAATGATTAATGATAAGTTTTGTGTAAAGATGTACCATATATTTTTGGAGGGAACTTTGAATGATTTTTTTTTAAATTTTTGAAAATTTTATTAAACAAAACCTACCATTTTTTACATGTCATCTATTAAATACATCCAGACCTTTGAAGAATTAATGAAATTTGTGAATTAATTCACATTATTTTTAATTAATTTTTTAATTAATGAATTAATTCATGCTTGAAAAAACAAATGAGTGTTATACACAGCAAAAAATATGGAGGAAACAAATTTGAGTAATCACTTGTTTAATTTTTTAAAAAAAATTTGAGTAATTTTTTAATTGACGCAATTAAAAATTTACTCAAAAATTGAAAATAAAATTTGAGTAAATAATTTAATACAAATTTAATATTTTTTTTTATTTATATATTTTTTTTTCTCTTGGTGTTTTGAATTCTCATTTAGTTTATTGTTTTTTGTATATGTATATGAAAGTTTGAAATCATCTTTATAAAATTTTACTTTGTCTTGAAGACATAAGTATATTTGGTAAAGTTTGTAAAAGCAATTTTTTTGGAAAAAAAATTAGAAACTTTTTAAACTTTTTAAAAAAATAATTTGATACATTTTGAGTAAATTTTTACTTGACACAATTAAAAAGTTACTTAAAAATATTTAAAAATTTTAAGTAAAGATTTAATTATGTGAATTAATAATTTACTCAAATTTTTTATTAAGCATTTAATAATTTTTTATTAAAAGTTTACTCAATACTATTAAATCGTTTACTGGTGGAAAATTGAGTAATTTTTTACTCAATAGTATTAAAAATTTACTCAAAATTTTTTTTTATTTTTTTCTGTGTATTTGCCAGTGCCGAATATTAAATAACTTCCAATATAATAGAGGGATTCCGCGAAAAAAGAACAATACTTTTGTTTTCTTTTGCAAAAATTTTGGTTTATAACAATGTTTCATAGTTTTAAAAAATCAAAATAGACCGTACAAAATGAATTAAAAAAGAATTAATTCAAAAAAAGAATTAATTCAAAAAATTAATTAATTCAAAAAATGAATTAATTCAAAAAGAATTAATTCAAAAAGAATAAGTTCATGCTTAAATTAATTCTTTGAATTTAAATTGAATTATTCACAAAATGAATTAATTATTATTTTATATAATTCAAATTTAATTCAAAGAATTAATTCAAGCATGAATTAATTCATTAATTAAAATTTTTGATTTAAGAAATTGAATGGTGAATTAAAATTTCGAAGGTCTGAATACATCCTAAAAATTAAATATTTAAAAATGAAGGGGTCCCAATCAATTTATTTTTGTAGCAAATTGAGTTTCGCGGATTTCAAGGAATTTGAATTTTTAACAATATTTTATTAATGAATTCCGATCAACTTTGAGTAAAAGATAGTGAATATTTTTTAAAAAAAGTGTGTTTTTTTTCAATTATAGGACCGTAGCTTAGCCTATTTTAACTAATTCACAATCATATTGTTTTGTTTAAGAGGTAAAACTCATATCTTTCACAAACCAAAACCAAAAAATTCGTTGTACATTAAAAAAGTTATAATTTTTATTAAAGTTTTAATTTAGGAATTCAGGAATTTAGGAAGTACTTTACGGTGAGATCGAGAAAAAATATAAGTATTTTCGTACCTACCAACTCAATTTTTTTATATGGGAACCCCTGCATTTGTTTGGTGTAGCACAGTTTTTTTTATTAAATGTTATTACTACAAAATTAAAAAAAAGCGCAAAAAAATAACTAAAATTTCGCGTACCCCCTAGTGGTACGCGTACCATAGGTTGGTAACCGCTGCTCTAAACAATTAAAAGGGTAATTTATAACTAAAAAAAAAAAATACAATATAAACAATTATTTTTTTTTATAAAATTAATAATACTCTTTCGGTATCACACTCTCTTATATTCTCTGTTTTTCTCGTTAAATGTGACGCAAATAAATTACAAGGTGTTCAAAAATATTTAGGGGAAACTAAATACGCTTGATTTTGTTTCCCAGAATTAAAAAAAACCAAGTAGAAAAGTTAAATTCGTCTTGGCCGAATACAGTGCCCTTTTTAAGTGATAGAAAAATTTTCTAACGTAAAAAAAAAACAATTTTGATTAGAAATGTTTTATTTTAAGTAAAACACCTTAAAAATTATGTCATTAACTGTTTGTAGTTTATTTAAAAAATTTTACGTTTAGTCGTTTTTAAAAGAAAAAACATTTATTTGATGTTCAGTTTTTAATAATGACTACTTCTGTCCTTTGTTTCAAAAATAACACACTAAAATATACAGACTTTCATTAGCATTTAATTTTTAAAGTCATTTATTTTTGTTCTGTAAGTAAAAACTACTGATTATTCTTTAAATTTTTAATGATTAGTGTAAGTAATTTTTTTTTAAATTGTTGGTATTTTTTAATGATATATCATTCGTTTTTACCTACACAAGTAGGTTATGTTTTTGTAGAAAAAAAGTTCAAAAAATTATTTATAGAAATATTAAAACAGGTTTGTATCAAGTGACTTTGGCATGATGGGTCGAGTGTCTGGCCAGAATGTACACTCAAAATAATCACTCTGTTAAATTACAGAGATACTCTGCTGAGTTAGCAGAAAATACCATAGATTTCCAACCAGCAAGATTTTTTTGTTATTTTACGAAGAAACTCTATAAAAGGATTTTGATAAAAAAAACTGTAAATTTACAGAACTATCTGTAAAATGTTGATAAAAGCTCTAGTACTTTTATAAATTTAGGGAAACAACTAAAATTTGATTACATGCATTCCACACTTTAATGGTGCGCACGCAAAACTTTATATTTTAATTTCTTGTTTAAATTCACTTTTTAAGTGGCAACCTTAAGAATTCTTATTCATTTTCTTTGACTGTAATTTGCAAGAAGCATGGATAAGTTATAACTTGTCACAAAATTAAGGCAAATGCCATCATTTAATCGCGTCCGCTTAAATTTTTCGCACGTGAATGTTTAACTTTGTAGAAATTATTTATAAACTCGCTAGATATTCTCACGGTGTTTTTTCATAAACTTCTCATTTTCAGTGCCACATTTGAGCGGGGTCATTCCAATAAACACTTTTATAAAATTAAAGGGAAATCGTTTAAGAATGCCTTGACTTATATATTTTTTTAATGCGCTTCATATGGCCTTTACACAACGGTCACTATTGGATTCTGATCAATTTCTCCTTGCTTAATGTGCAAGTAGTGTTGACAATTGGGAAATGCCATCGTGTAATTTTGCCCGCTTTAATGCTTCCAAATGGTAAATTTACTTTTTTTTTTTATTTCTGTGAAAACTAAGAGATTTTTACGAGAACCTCTAATTTTACACGACATCCTCGTAGAATTTACCAGCTTTTATTGTAATTTAAGACACTTTTTAAAGAGGGGTTGAAATATTTAAAAGTTTTTTGAAGAGATTTTTATTTGAAAACTGTATTACAGAGCAATAAGTAAAAGTGACAGATGAAAACTGCATTACAGAGATTACAAAGTAAAATTACAGATAAAATTTTATTTTTCGGTCACAAGAAAATACAACGTATTTTCCTAAAATCTGTATTTCGGCAGATAACTTTGTCAAATATCTGTCAAATTAATATTACAGTCATTTTACAGAGTATTTAACAGAGTAATTATTTTGAGTGTAGTTGATTGCGGGATCGATTCCCCAAAATTTTGTTAAAAATTTTAAAAAAAATATTTCAATAGAAAATTGTAAAAAATACACTCAAAATAATAACTCTGTTAAATTACAGAAAAACTCTGCTAATTTAACAGAGTACACCATACTTTTCCAGCTAGCAACATTTCTTGGTAATTTTACTAAAAAACTCTGTAAAATGATTTTGACAGAAAAAAAACTGTTAATTTACAGAGTTTATAGTAAAATATTGGTTAAATATGAAAGCTTTTTTTACAGAGAAAACTCTGTAATTTTACTATAAAACTCTGTAAAATGATTTGGACAAAAAAAAAAACTGTTAATTTACAGAGTTTCTAGTAAAATATTGGTTAAATAAACCACCATTTAGCAAAGAAAACTATGTAAATTTACATATATTTGTAAAATGCATTTGATGCAAAAAAAAAAAAAATACAGAAAAAACTCTGTACATTTACAGAGTTTAGTTAAATGCATTATTTTGTAAAATTTTTATAAGATTTCTGAAAAAAAAAAATTTTGATAACTTTTTTTGCTACTTTTTCAACTTCTTCTCAAAAAAAAAAATATACAGATAAAATTTTGATGTTTGGTAATAAAAACAAAAACTACTCAAAACAGAAAACTTTTTTGGTTATAAAAAATACGAAGTATTTTGCTTAGATCTGTATTTTAGCAGAAAACTCTGTTAATTATCTGTAAAATTAAGATTACGAAGTAAAAAGTAATATAAGAGAGGAAACTTTGTTTTTTTGTCACAACAAAATACAAAGTTTTTTCTTTAAATCTGTATTTTGACAGAAAACTCTGTCAAATATCTGTTGAATTGAGATTACAGTCATTTTACAGAGTATTTTACAGAGTTATTATTTTGAGTAACATTAAAAATTAATGTTTTCGTAGGTTATTTTTTTGAAATTTGTTGGTAAAAATAACAGAACTATCGTTAATTTTTAATGATTTCGTAGGTTATTTTTTTAGAATTTGTTGGTAAAAATTAATGAAATAACGTAATTTTTTAATGTTATTTATTTTAGAAAATTTTGTCAACAGTAAAAAATAAATGTTGATGTTTGTTAAATCAAATGAATAATTACTGGGATGGTTTTCAATTGTTTATTCACTGGTTTTAAATGTGTTTTTCATTTGTTTTTGCCTACAAACTATTTTGAGTGAACACTTTTTTAAAGTAATTTTTGTAAAAAAGTGCTATTTTTTTTAAAGTGTAATTTTTTTTTAAGTGTAACTATTTTTTTTAAGTGTAAAAATATTTTTGAGTGGCAAAAAAATTTTGTAAAATGTTTTAGATTTTCAATACCACTTTTTTTGTAAATTTACTTTTTTGTTAGTCAAATATTTGTTTTCAAGCTGCAAAAATTTCCGGAAAAGTTGTAAATTTACAAGTAAAAGTACAAACAAAATTTTTTTTAGAAAATATTTAACAAAGTATTTTTGTCACTCAAAAATATTTTACACTAAAGAAACCAAAAAAAAAAATTCCAGAAAATTTACTCAAAAACATATTTTATATCAAAAAAAATTTTACACAAAATTTTTTTTTTCACAAATGACTAAAAAAAGTTTTTTACTCAATATAATCAACACTGTTCATTTTTTTTCACAATTTAAAATTAACTACACAGAACAAAAAAAAATAAATAAAAAAATCGCAGATTTAATTAAAAACAAGTAAGAAAGTTATAGTCAGTCAAGACCGACCATATGATACCTTACACCAGTGTTTTCCGGAAAATGGGTCCCAAGTCCAAACATGGACCGATTGGATCTGTCTTTTGTTAGATCTTTACTTGGTATAGAAAACGCACACAGATAAAATTTTAGTGGAATTGGTTTATTTTTTTTTTGTCAATAGACCGATTTAACTGAATATCGGTGGAAATTTTTATATGGGGGACTTAGTCCAAAAATGGTCCAAATATATTCCGATTTGATTAGGTTACTAAAGTGCACGTTTAACACCTAAAAATAAAATTTTTACAAATATTTCCATTTTTATGAATTTTGAGTGAATTGTGTGAATATCGGGAGTAGGGCTTCCAATCGGGATTGGATTTTCTGAATCCCGGGATTCGGGATTGAAGAAAAATTTTCGGGATCCCGATTTCGGGATCCCGGGATTTTCGGGATATTTTGAATCCCGGGATTCACGGGATTTTTTGGAAATTTTCGGGATTTTTCGGGATTTTCAAAAATTTCTAGTATTTTTTTTCACTTTGAAAAATTCACGCGTTCGTAAAGTTTAGCAAAGTTGATGTTGTGAACTCCAAGAAAAGTTTGGGATTCCTCCTGTGAAGAATATCCGTATTCGGTTATCTTTCTTATCTTTCGTCGTAGCTCATCGCTATCAACTTTTAGTGGGTGTGAGTTAAAAAAAAAAATATATGAATTTTCGAATTTTTGCATAAGTGATTCATTTTTTGCTAAAGCTTGCGTGATTTGATTTTTTTTTTTTGGACTGTGCTCACGTAAAACGATAGTTGATTATCGTCGAATTTTGGAGCCTTGTTGTTCCCAAACTAAACAAAATGTTTCCAATTTTTTTTATGTTTCTGGGTTAGACAACACTCTTTAATAATATAATAAAGAAAAACTTTCAAATTTCCCTTCAAAACGATATGTATTTTGATGTCGTTTATGCATCGTCAATCGTTTTCATTTTACGTGATTAGCCCCTTAATTTATTTGATTTTTTTTTTTCATTTCTTGCAAAAAAATATTTTTGTTTTTTTTTTGGTAAAAAATGTTTTTTTTTTGGTAAAAAATGTGTTACCGAGAGTGCGAGAGTAGAGTTTGCATGACTCACGCATGAGCGTAAGTCACAAGTGAGCGATTCCATTATTGTTTGCGTAAGCGTGAGTCAAACCCCACTCACGCCTTTAAAAAATGTTTTAGTAAAACATAAAATTGAAAAAGTTTACAACTTAAGGAGTTAAGATGTGTCAAAAGCCATTTACGGTCCTATGCTCCTTGTAAGAGTAAAAGTAATAAATATAAAAGCCCTTATGTCGAACCACCATTAGTTTTTAGAATTTCTTTACATTTCGCAAACATTTCACCTTTTTCTATAACAAAAACAAGGTACCTGGCGGAACTTTTGTCGATTTTTTTTTTATTTTGTTCCACAAAATTTATATTTTATTCAAATTATTTAAAAAAATCTAAAAATATTGAAAAAAATAAAAAAAATCGGGATCCCGAAAATCCCGGGATTGAAAATTAGAAATCCCGAGATTCGGGATTTGCCTAATCCCGAAAATCCCGGGATTTCCGGGATCGGGATATTCCGATTGGAAGCCCTAATCGGGAGGGTGGTTTGTGTGGGGACTACCAGAAGGACTGACCCGATTCCTTTGAAATTTGGAATGGTGATTCGTGCGTACAAAATTTGTTTACCTACTAAATACAAAGCGATATCTGTTATAATACGGTTATTAGAGTCATTTAAGCTGAATCCAAAGGGGGCGTTTGTATGGGGGGGTAGGTCTTAACTATTGGTAATAAAGCTTTTCGGTTGAATTTTGATTGAACAATAACAAAATTTTATTAAAAATTTTCTTTTCAATATTTACAAAATATTCAAAGGCTTATTTTTCTAAATACAAAAATTCAAACACAAAGTGTTAACAAAGTATTTTGTTCTACACTCCTCCTCTTTGTTTACAAACTAGACGAGCCCTAGTAATGACCTTAACATTTGTAATCGTGATTTTATAAGTGGTTTCGTTAGTATATCTGCTATCATTTTCTCGGTAGGACAATATTTTAATCTTATAAAATTTGAATAACAATAATCTTTTACAAAATGATATTTAATGTCAATGTGTTTAGACCTAGCATTAAATTTTTCATTAAAAACCATCTTAATGCAACTTTGATTGTCTTCCATAATTGTAATTGGTGTATTCACCTGATTATTCATTTCCATGAGCAAACCGTGCATCCATTTTGCTTCTTTACAAGCTTCAGAGAGAGCAATATACTCTGCTTCTGCTGTTGAGAGAGAAACACAAGTTTGTTTGCGACAGGACCAATTTACGACACCTCCATTTAAATAAAATACATAACCACTGTGAGATTTTCTATCAACTTTGTTTTCGCCCCAATCTGCATCGACATATCCATATAACTCATTATTATCAGTAATACTACTAAGCTTTAAACATAATTTTGAAGTCCCATTTAAATATTTTATAACGCGTTTCACTTCACACCAATCTTCTTTAGTAGGTGTTTGAGTTTTTTGGGCTAAAATGGATACACTTGCTGTAATGTCCGGCCTTGTATTCACCGATAAATATAAAAGAGATCCAATTGCCTTCTGATATAACTTATTATCTAATAAGTTTTCTGAATTTACAGTTTTATTGTAAGATGGACTTAGTGGAATATCAGAAAATTTTGAATCATGAAGTCCAAATTCATCAACAATTTTCTTAATATAAAGCTCTTGATTTAATAAGCAATTCCAATTTTGATCGCGAGTAACTTCCATTCCCAAATAATGTTTAACTGGTCCTAAGTTTGACATAGCAAATCGGGAATTTAACATTTCAAATATTTCTTCAATGAAGTTTTTATTTTTGCTAGCAACAATCATGTCGTCAACATATACCAAAAGAAAGTGTATATCGTCTTGATTATTCATTATATACAAACAAGGGTCCATGCTGCTTTGCTTAAATTTAAACTCAATCAAAACATTATGAACGCACTGATTCCAAGAACGGGCTGCTTGTTTTAATCCGTATAAACTCTTTTTTAACAAGCAGACTTTGTCAGGTGAGCCTGGAGATATAAAGCCTGGAGGTTGTTTCATGTAAATAGTTTCTTCTAAATCTCCATTTAAGAAAGCTGTCTTAACATCAAAATGATATAAAAGCATTTTCTCTTTACCAGCAATTGAGAATAAAATTCTTGTTGTTGTTTGTTTAACTACTGGAGCAAATACTGCATCGTAATCAATACCAAATTTCTGATTGTATCCTTGTGCCACTAGCCTTGCTTTGAATCTGTCAACTTCCCCTCTTTCGTTTAATTTTTTCTTAAAAACCCATTTACAACCGATTGCTTTTCGACCCGGTGGAAGATCTACAAGAGTCCATGTTTGGCATTCATTAATGGATTTCAACTCCTCCTGCATAGCCATAATCCACTGTGACTTCTCCTCCTTAATTGAAATAGCTTCATTGAAATTACGTGGATCAATCGTTAAAGTTGCTGAATTAATCTGATACCTTCTAGGAGGAATTCCTTTATTTATCCGACTTGATACCCTAATGACTGGATTTGGACTTTGAATTGCATCTTCAAATTCTTCTACAGAACTAGAGAATTCAAGTTCAGAATCTGAAATTTCTATATTCGATATTGTATTTTCTTCACGTTCATTAGAATCTGATATTTCTAGATTGGAAATAGTATTTTCTTCAACTTCACTAGAATTATCCGTTACATTTTCATTTACTTCAGTATTATCGCCATTTCCATAATAATTTTCAGAATAGTCTAATATGTCAACATTATCTATTGCACCGTTATCCTTATAGTGACTCAAAGGAAAATAAACTAAACTATCATTACTTTTCATTTTGCTTTCATTTTTAAATCTGACATCACTGGTATCCTTAGAATCAATAAAAACAACATCACGTGAAATCTGTACCTTGTTCGTCTTGGGATCAAAAATTCTTAACTCTTTTGAATTAAGATCATAACCAATAAATACTTTACGAGTCGCCTTTTCATCAAGTTTCTTTCTTTTTTCCTTAGGGACGTGTACAAAACAGAAAGAACCAAAAACACGAAAACTTTTTAAAGTAGGTTTTTCTCCATACCGCAATTCATATGGAGTTTTTGATACACTCCTTGATGACAACCGATTCTGAATGTAATTTGCCATCATTAAAGCTTCCCCCCAAAGACATTTCGTTAGCCCCGAGTCAATCAGCATGCATTTTACCATTTCCATCAATGTGCGATTTTTCCTTTCGGCGACTCCATTTTGCTGTGGACTGTATGGAACACAATATTGAATTTCAGTTCCACAGCTAGATAAAAACGCTTTAACTTTTTCACCTACGTACTCTCCACCTCTGTCAGACCTTATTATTTTTGGGTAATGACCAAACTGATTTTTTACATGATTCCAAAATTCAACTATTTTGTTGTAGACTTCATCTTTAGTTTTCAAAACATAAACCGTACAATATCTACTATAATCATCAATAAACGTTACGAAATATTTATACCCTCTATATGTTGCAGGCGATATAGCACCACAGACGTCAGAATGCACTAAATCGAAACACTTCTTACTTTTAGATAAACTCTCTTTTGGAAATGAATTTCTAGTAAATTTACCTTGCAAACAAACTTCACATGTTTCTTTATGATTTTTACATTCAACTATATTAATGTCTGATACTAAATTATCTTTTAATAGTTTTCTAATCCCTTCTTCATTATGATGGCCAAGAACGCGATGCCAATAGTGTATACAACCTTTATTACAATTATTAGCCGACATTACATTCGCAGAAGTTGCATTTAAAGTATATAAACCATTGTTAAGATAAGCCTTACAAACTACCCTAGCATTTTTCTGTATTATACATTCCTTATTGTTAAAACTTACTGTGTAACCCTTTTCAGTGACCTTTTTTACAGATAATAAGTTTGAATTAAAATCAGGAACATAGTAAACGTCACTAACACTGAATGACATCGAACCAACATTGATTTTACATACTCCTTTACCCTTTGACTGCGAACAATTTCCATTTGCCACACAAATCGACTGTCCATTAGCATTGTAATTTATTTCACTAAACAAATTTTCATCACGGGCGATATGGCAGCTTGCACCCGAATCTATTATCCAACTATCATCAACATCAACTTTTCCTGATGTCATTAGCACAAATTCAACATCTTGATCATCGTCTTCTTCATTAGCATTTGCAGCATTAATAGATTTTCTATTATTTTTTATCCATTCTTGATATTTACGACAGTCCTTTTTGAGATGACCAGTTTTCTTACAAAAAAAACAGGTCTTAATATCTGAATTCCTGACAGTTTTTAATTTTAGAGCTGATATGTCAGGTGTATCGTCACGGCAAGATTTTTTCAAATATTCTTCCAATAATTTACCTTTCACCATTTGAATTGTAAGATCTTTATCTGGCCTTACTTCAAGAGCAGTAATCAGACTATCGTAGCTTGCTGGTAGACTACTTAATAACATTGATACTTGCCAATCTTCAGAAAAATTTTGATCACCAATAGTTTGCAATTTATCAAATAATTCCATCATGGTATTAATGTGAATTTCCATATTTTTGGATTCATTTAATTGCATACTACATATTTTTCGCATTAAATGCACTTTCGAACTTAAGGTGACACGTTCATGTTGAGCTTCAAGCTTTTTCCAAGCATCTTTTGATGTTTTTTCATTTCGGATGTGAATTAATTGATTGTCTTCAACGCACAAACTTATGACAGCAAAAGCTTCCATGTCCTTCTTTCTCCATGTATCTGTGTTATCTGCAGGGTCTTCAATTACTGACCATAAATCCTCCTTGACCAAATACATTTTGGTCTTGAACTTCCAATTATAATAATTATCCTGATTGAGCTTTTCAATACCGTAAAATCGATTTTCGCTCATACTTATTTTTTGCTTTAAATAAATAATTCCTTAATATTGTCCTTCAAATAACGCTTTTATAACGCGAAAGCAAATAGGCCCATAACCTATTGGTAATAAAGCTTTTCGGTTGAATTTTGATTGAACAATAACAAAATTTTATTAAAAATTTTCTTTTCAATATTTACAAAATATTCAAAGGCTTATTTTTCTAAATACAAAAATTCAAACACAAAGTGTTAACAAAGTATTTTGTTCTACATTAACATGGTCCGATTTTCTCCAATTTCAATAGGCTTGGGCCAAAAGATGCTTAAGTTTCAAATTTCAAGTCAATTGATTGAAAATTGCGACCTGTATCGTGCTTAAACCGATAGATGGGCAGACGGACGGACGGACATCGTTAAATCGACTCAAAAATTAATTCTGAGTCAATCGGTATACTTGAAGGTAGGTCTAGGACCAATATTTCGGGTAGTTACAAACATCAGCACAACCTTATTATACCCTGTACCACAGAGTGGTGTAGGGTATAATTAATTAAATCCGGAAAATGCGCATATTAATTAAAAATATTTGTGTGTCGTTAATTAAAAATAATTGGATATTTAGTTAATTAATAACTTAATACTATAAATTAAAAAATTTAATTAAAATATAAAAATAAAATAATTAAAATTTTAATTATATAAATTAAAAATTTAATAAAAAAAAAAATTTGGAAACAAATTATAATTTTAATTGTACACTCAAAATAATAACTCTGTTAAATTACAGAAAAACTCTGCTAATTTAACAGAGTACACCATACTTTTCCAGCTAACAACATTTCTTGGTAATTTTACTAAAAAACTCTGTAAAATGATTTTGACAAAAAAAAACTGTTAATCTACAGAGTTTGTAGTAAAATATTAGTTAAATATGAAAGCTTTTTTACAGAGAAAACTCTGTAATTTTACTATTAAACTCTGTAGAATGCTTTGGACAAAAAAAACTATTAATTTACAGAGTTTCTAGTAAAATATTGGTTAAATAAACCACCGTTTAGCAAAGAAAACTATGTAAATTTACATATATTTGTAAAATACATTTGATGCAAAAAAAATACAGAAAAAACTCTGTAAATTTACAGAGTTTAGTTAAATGCATGTTATTTTGTAAAATTTTTATAAAATTTCTGAAAAATTTTTTTTGATAACTTTTTTTGCTACTATTTAAACTTTTTCTCAAAAAATAAAAATATACAGATAAAATTTTGATGTTTGGTAACAAAAACTACTCAAAACAGAAATTTTTTTTGGTTATAAAAAAATACGAAGTATTTTGCTTAGGTCTGTATTTTAGCAGAAAACTCTGTTAATTATCTGTAAAATTAAGATTACGAAGTAAAAAGTAATATAACAGATGACTCTTTGTTTTTTTGTCACAACAAAATACAAAGTATTTTCTTTAAATCTGTATTTTGACAGAAAACTCTGTCAAATATCTGTTGAATTGAGATTACAGTCATTTTACAGAGTATTTTACAGAGTTATTATTTTGAGTGTATTAATTAAAAAAATTTATAAAAAATATTACATTTTGTAAAAATAAACCATTAAAAAAGAAAACTTTTTTTAATTAAAAAATAGTAAAAAATATTTCTTCAAACTTTACCAACTATATTTATGCCGTAAAGTCATAGTCAGTGATATATTTTTATAAAGTTGATTGACCTTTTATATACATAAAACTATAAACAAAATGAGAATTCAAAAAACTATATGAGAATTAAAAACAAATTTCAACAAACTGTTAAACTTATGTATTTTTTTTGTATATCACAAAATCCACCAGAAAACACATAAAAAATGCTATTTTCTGACCTTAGGTCCATCGATTTTCTTTATATTAACGGTATGCATTCTCAATGAAGCCAATAAAACATATCCATTTTCAGTTTTTTTAATTTTAAAAAAATCGCGATTTTTTCGCGAATTTAATTTTCTTCAAAAATTTTAAAAATCAAAAAAGTATGTTAATTTGAAGAGCCATATCTTCTAAAGTATCTATCGGATTTCTACGATTCAAAAAGCATTTGATTCAAACGTTCGTCCTTTTTTATACCAATGGAATAAAAAAAAAGTTTTTCCAAAAAAAGTGCATTTTTGATGCAAAGGCAATTTTTGGATGCATTTTTCAAAACTTTCTCCCCCTTCAATTTTTTTGAAACCTGCATAATTCGAAAATATGGCATTTTTTACACAAAATTGAGTACCGTTTTTTTTGTGACAGCGTTTCAAAAAATTTTCGTGATTTTTTTAAAACTACTTATTTGATTTTTTCCATACAAAAAATCAATTTAATGTTTATTTTGCAATTTTATCAAAAAAGAATGTAACTTTAAAAAGCCATTTGTTCGAAAGTATCTATCGGATTTCTACGACTCAAAAAGCATTCGATTCAACTGATTATCCGTTTTTATACCAATGCACTAACAAAAAAAATATTTAAAAAAAAAAATGCATTTTTGATGCAAATGCAATTTTTGGATGCATTTTTTAAAACTTTCTCCCCCTTCAATTTGTTTGAAACCTGCATAAATCGAAAATATAAAATTTTTTACATAAAATTGGGTACATTTTTTTTTGTGACGGCGTTTCACAAAATTTTCGTGATTTTTTTAAAAAATGCTTATGTAGTTTTTCCTTAGACTAAAATTTTTTTTGTTATTTTATGAATTTTATGAAAAAATTGTATGGAAAAACCAATAAGGTATTTTTAAAAAAATTACAAAATTTTTACGAAACTCCGCCACAAAAAAAGGGGTACGCAATTTTTTGTAAAAAATGCCATATTTATCGATTTATGTAGGTTAAAAAAAAATTGAAGGGGGAGAAAGTTTTAAAAAATGCATCCAAAAAATGCATTTGCATCAAAAATGCACTTTTTTTTAAATATTTTTTTTTATTACATTAATAAAAAGTAAGACTATCGTCTGAATCGAATGCTTTTTGAATTGAAGAAATCCGATAGATGCTTCCGAAGATATGGCTATTCAAAGTAGCATCCTTTTTTGATTTTTTCAATTTTTGAAGAAAATTAAATTCGCGAAAAAATCGCGATATTTTAAATATAAAAAACTGAAAATGGATATGTTTAATTGGCTCTATAGAGCACATGTGTACAAAAAATTAGATAAATTTGAAGACCATCGGTCAGATTTTATAAAATCTTTACTGGATTTCATGATATAATACAATGCAAGAGAAAAACACACGGAAAACAAAACAAAAAAAGATAAGTAAAGCTAAAAATTTAATCAAACAATTAATTATAGTAATTATATACTTAATTAATATTAAATTAAAAAACAATTAAAACTTCAATTAAAATTAAGTTAAAAATTTAATTAAACAATTAATTATATTAATTAAAAATTTAATTAATTAATATTAAATTAAAAAACAATTAAAATTTTAATTAAAATAAAATATATGATATTATTTTCTGTGTATCACTTCAAAAGGGGGGGTATTCATAGATTCGGCCAAGTCGAATTAAATTTTTTTCCTTGTTTTTTTTTTTCTAAAATTTTTTTTAGTGCAATCTTCAGTGAATAAAAAGACAACTAACATTTAGGAAACAATTTATTTGAAAATTTTTCACGAATTTTGCCAAAATTTGGATAAATTTAACTAAAAAATGGGAAATTTTCCTAACTATGAGGAAAAAATTTAAGCTCATTTACTAATAAATAGCACAGCTCAACATGAAAATGCGTATTGGATTCTGGTAAGTAATTTTGATAGTGTTTGTTGCGCTGATTCCAAATCTGCAACCCAAATATGTCTATCACGTCAGGATTTTGTGTTATTCGCGGTTACAGTGCCGAAAAAGGCCATTTTGGACCCTTTTTGAAAGCTTATAATTAGGGATGAGATTTCCAAATGCATGTTTTTTGTCGATAGTCTAAAAACGATATCGATCAATTATCTTTCCGAATCAAGAAATTTCCGTTAAAATGGCATCGATTTGTTTTTGTATATTTTTGCATATTTTGGTGAAAATGCATATTTTTGCATATTTTGGTTTTAAATGCATATTTTGTGCATATTTCCAACGTTTAAGTGCATATTTTTGCATATTTTGGCATAAATTAGCAAAAGCACAAATTGAAATTTATTTGTTTCAAAAACTATTTTAAATTTTAAAAAATTATTTTGGAAATAAGAAAAATAATTTTTTTTTCTTTAAATTTTTTTTATAGATTGTCTTAAGTTCTAAAAAAATCTTGCTTATATAAAGTTATAAATGTTACTATTTAAACCCGGCGTTACCTTTTGCTTTTTAAGAAGTTTTTTCTATGAAAACAAGATTTTAATTGTACGCATTTTATTTTTTAGTGCATATTTTCAGGTTTTTTAGTGCATATTTCGAGTTTTTTAGCGCATATTTTCGATTTTTTAGTGCATGAAAATTTCATCCCTACTTATAATATAAGATCCTGACATGCGATTGACTTGGTATCAAGCTCATTCAAAAGTATGTAATTTTCTCTATAAGACAAGATAAAATGTTCTTGGAATTTTATTTTCTAAAATGGTAAAAAAATCATTAGCAAAAAACCTTCCATTTTTTAAATATTTAGTTTATTTACACAGTGTTTTTTTAACAAATTTCCATACAAATACACACGTAAATATTAGATTTAGAGCACTTGTGGCTAATGATTTTTTCACCATTATAAAAAATTAAATTCCAAGAAAATTTAATTTTGTCTTAAAGAGAAAATTACGCACTTTCAAATGAGCTTGATATCAAGTCATTCTCATGTCAGGATCTTATTTTACGGGCGCTCAAAAATGGACCAAATGGGCATTTTTTGACACTTTAACCGCGATTTTCTCAAAATTGTGACGTGATAGAAAAATTTGAGTGACCGTTTTGGAATCGGGAAGCCAAAACCTATAAACTTTTTTTGGTTTCATTCAAAACGCAGCGACAAACCTCAGATTTGTAGAGCGGTGTAGTTTAAAGTTTTCTTAAAATGGGCTTCTTAAATATTTATATGGAAAAAAATTCTTACTGCCAAAGAAAATTTCCCCAAATCTAAGAAACCTATATGTATTTTAAAGACACATTTTTTAAATATGAGGCATTCCACACCAAATGTCCCGCTACAGAAAAACATGTGTCCCGCAAATTTCTGAATAGGTTGTTTGGATAGCCCTATATGGAACTTAAAAAATTGCGTTTTTGGTTTTTCAATTTTTCAAAGGAGGCGTGGTCAAATATTGGAAAAATGGTAAAATTTGTGGCGAGTTGCCTTGATTAAATATTTATCACATTAAAACGGAATGCACCACAATCTCAAAAATTTACATTCTTATATAGTTTTGTATGGGCTATCGATTAATTTTTTTTTTGGAAAATTTTCAGAACCCGCTCGGAAATTTTCCACTTTTTAAAAATGTCAATTTATTAAAAAATATGCCATTTTTTTTTTCTTTTTTAAATTTTTTTTTAAAAGTTTAGATGTTTGTCCATCCACAGAAAAAAATTCAGAAACACGTTCTTCGTTTTTTTCGAGAAAAAATGCATTTGAACTTTAAATTTCATAACAATTTTGTAATTTGCTTGTATTTTCTTCTTTAACGTTGCGAATGAGTATTATTATTATGTGTCCCGCAAATTTCTGAATAGGTTGTTTTGATAGCCCTATATGGAACTTAAAAAAATTGCGTTTTTGGTTTTTCAATTTTTCAAAGACTGGGCTTAGGAGGCGTGGTCAAATATTGGAAAAACGGTAAAATTTGTGGCGAGTTGCCTTGATTAAATATTTATCACATTAAAACGGCATGCACCACAATCTCAAAAATTTACATTCTTATATAGTTTTGTATGGGCTATCGATTAAATTTTTTTTTTTGGAAAATTTTCAGAACCCGTTCTGAAATTTTCAATTTTTTAAAAATGTCAATTTATTAAAAAACATGCCACTTTTTTTTCTTTTTTTTTTTTAAGTTTAGATGTTTGTCCATCCACAGAAAAAAAATCAGAAACACGTTCTTCGTTTTTTTCGAGAAAATCGCATTTGAACTTTAAATTTCATAACAATTTTGTAATTTGCTTGTATTTTCTTGTTTTAACGTTGCGAATGAGTATTATTATTATGTGTCCCGCAAATTTCTGAATAGGTTGTTTTGATAGCCCTATATGGAACTTAAAAAATTGCGTTTTTGGTTTTTTAATTTTTCAAAGACTGCCCAGCAAAACTTTGGTAATGGGTTGGATTGTATAACACATTACCAGGTAATGTATATACCTTATTTGTAGCATTATTTTAGGATGTCTTACCGAACATTTGTTACTCAACGTATTATTTTAAAGTGAAAAATAATGCTTTACTAATAATTTGTTACGTAATGCATGATTATTGGAAAAAATGTATTTCATATTTATTATTTCTAAATATTAAATCATGGATGACTTATATTTGGTTACATTATGTTTTACTTCAAAGTTTTAAATAATGCATTATTTGTAAGTGAATACATAATGCATTATAATAGCATAAAAATAAATATTTTTAACAAAAATGCATAAGTTTAAACTAGGGATGGGCTCACGACAGGAATATTTGAGTCACGGACACTCACTCACGAGCATATTTTTCTACTCACTTACAATCACGTGAGTAAATTTAATACAAAATTACTTTTTCACTACTCGTAACACCTTATATATTACGTTCTAGTATGCTATATTATATACCTTACTTGTATGCATTACTTTGAGTCTCATCCCCTGTTAAAATCATCAATGCTGCAATGTATAAAATATGAGATCTTATACCTTATTTTATACCTTATTTGGTAATCTAAGTTTTGCTGGGTGGGCTTAGGAGGCGTGGTCAAATATTGGAAAAACGGTAAAATTTGTGGCGAGTTGCCTTGATTAAATATTTATCACATTAAAACGGCATGCACCACAATCTCAAAAATTTACATTCTTATACAGTTTTGTATGGGCTATCGATTAAATTTTTTTTTTTGGAAAATTTTCAGAACCCGTTCTGAAATTTTAAATTTTTTAAAAATGTCAATTTATTAAAAAACATGCCACTTTTTTTTCTTTTTTTTTCTTTAAGTTTAGATGTTTGTCCATCCACAGAAAAAAATTCAGAAACACGTTCTTCGTTTTTTTCGAGAAAATCGCATTTGAACTTTAAATTTCATAACAATTTTGTAATGTGCTTGTATTTTCTTGTTTTAACGTTGCGAATGAGTATTATTAATTGCATAAATATTTCTCATTCGCAGTACTACCCGAAAACTGTCCGGGACTTTTCAAAAAAAAATTCGGAACTTAGAAATTTTTGAAAAAAAAAAAAAAATCCTAACCCGTGTAAAAATGGATTAGGGGTTATCTAATCTGTTGATGGCTTTTCATATATGATCGTATCTTATTGCATAAAATTATATCTGAAATGGCTAAAATAGAGATCAAATTATATCTCGCTTGTGGTCAACATTGGCGCAAAGTTGGCATGAAATTATATCTAATTAGATACAAATATATTCAATTAGATGCAATTATTTTTTTTTTTGTATTTGATATCATTTTGGTACCCAACCTTGAAAGGTGAATTTTGAATTTAAAGTGATCGGCGCATTTAGAAATAGCGCTTGTTGTCTCTTGATCTGTTAGTTTTTCTATTAAAAATATCTTAAATTCTTTTCGGAAAATGTTAGTAGTTTAAATTTCTTAGCATCCTTATATTCCCTCCTCTTTTCAATCTCTGAACACTTAAATTATTTTATACACTTCAAAAAACGTAACTATTATTTAGTGTGAATCACCTGTTTGCACTTTTGAAATTAGGTATTTTAATTATTTGTTTTAACTACATATGATATTTGGATGAAAGTGTGGCACTCTAAATTTGATTTTAAAATGAGTCATTTACGATAAGGAAATCTAAAACATGGAATTTACCACCGAAACTATCACATGTCTAGCAATAAAGACTATTGCTAGTTGGTTAATTTGATGTTGATTGATGCATAATTAAAAAAATATTGTTTTATACCCTCCACTCTAGTGATAGAGTGTATATATAAGTTTGTCATTTCGTTTGTAACACCTCCAAATATTGGTCTTAGACCCCATAAAGTATATATATTTATGATCCTCGTTCGATTCTAAGACGATCTAGCGATGTCCGTCCGTCCGTCTGTCTGTCTGTTGAAAACACGCTAACTTTTGAAAGACTTTACGGAGGCTCCGAAGTTTGGCATATATGTTGGGCATTAACCTGGTCAGGTTGCTATTGCAATCCAGTGAAATCGGTCCAGTGGTTCAAAAATTATGAGTAAAAGAGTGAATTTCGGGAAGGGTTTTTCGTGAATTTACGAGATAAAAAACACGATAACTTTCTAAAGGAAATTCTGAGGATGCTGAAGCTTGGCACATATATTTTTCTTTTCCCTGGTCTGATTCGTATTGAATTTCAGTCAAATCGGTCCAGTGGTTCAAAAGTTATTAGCAAAACCGTAAATTTTAGATTCGCTTCACCTTAAACTCAAGTGTTAAAAGCCCGTTAAACATGTTTTAAAAACATTGGTAAGTCACAAAAATATTTTACAACGCATTTTTGTCACTCAAAAATATTTTTACACTAAAACAAAATAAAAAATACACTCAAAAAAAATTTTACACTGAAAAAAAAAATTTACACTCAAAAAAAATTTAGTAAATTATTATTTTTTTTTTTTTTCAAAAATTACTAAGGGGTTTAATGATCAATATTTTCCAAAAGATAAAACTTTAGTAAGAGATAAGGAAAAATTTCGTTTAAAAGATACACTAAAAAACCCATTTTACCAATATTTGACAGTTTTCCTTGTTTTTTAAAAAAAAATTTCGATCGAAATTAAAATTTTTCTTTGTAATTTTACAATTTGTTCGTAAATATCCAAATTTTCAATGTAATTTTACAAAAACAATCATGAGAATTCCTTGTAAGTATTATCGCATCAAAAAAGTTGTAAATTTACAATTTTATTGACAAAAAATTTGTAAAATTACAAAAATAATACCGAAATGTTTACTATAATTTCTTGTAACATAGGAGGTAGCACAAAATCTAGTAAAGTCATGTCCTTGTAATATTTATCGCTGCAAAAAAGTTGAAAATTTACAACTTTATTGGTAAAAAACTAGTAAATTCTTAGTAATTTTACAAGATTTTTACCAATAAAATTGTAATTTTACCAGGTACTCTCGGGAAATAGGAGGTAGCAAAAAAAATATTTTACGAGGTTTTTTGGGTAATTTTACAATGTTTTTTTTGAGTGTATATCATTAGGGAATGCATATATTTTGTTTGTACATATTTAAGACCGCTGTTCCAAAAGAGTAGGAATTCATATAAAAATATGGGAAAATTAAATTTTTCGAATTTTTTTGTTGTACTAGATTTCACTAAAATTTGCTGAAAGTACACTCAAAAAATTATGTCATTAACTGTTTGTAGTTTATTTAAAAAGTTTTCCGTTTAGTCGTTTTTAAAAGCAAAAACATTTGTTTGATGTTCAGTTTTTATTAATGACTTCTTCTGTCCTTTGTTTCAAAAATAACACACTAAAAAATAAAGACTTTCATTCACATTTAATTTTTAAAGTCATTTATTTTTGTTCTGTAAGTAAAAACTACTGATTACATATGATATTTGGATGTAAGTGTGGCACTCTAAATTTGATTTTAAAATGAGTCATTTACGATAAGAAAATCTAAAACATGGAATTTACCACCGAAACTATCACATGTCTAGCAATAAAGACTATTGCTAGTTGGTTAATTTGATGTTGATTGATGCATAATTAAAAAAATATTTTTTTATACCCTTCACTCTAGTGATAGAGTGTATATATAAGTTTGTCATTTCGTTTGTAACACCTCGAAATATTAGTCTAAGACCCCATAAAGTATATATATTTATGATCCTCGTTCGATTCTAAGACGATCTAGCGATGTCCGTCCGTCTGTCTGTCTGTTGAAAACACGCTAACTTTTGAAAGACTTTACGGAGGCTCCTGAAGTTTGGCATATATGTTGGGCATTTACCTGGTCAGGTTGCTATTGCAATCCAGTGAAATCGGTCCAGTGCACTATGGTTCCAAATCCATTTTTTTTGGCAGAAATTACAAAAAAAAAATTTAACCAATTTTCAAAACCTTATATATTTCCTCAATGGTAACACTATAAGCTATCTAGAAAGTATAATGAAAAAAATTTGGTGTTAATACTGTCAGTTTGCTAGGCTTTCAAAGTTGAAAGTTTTAAGACGTAAAATAAAACCGGTGTGAAATCAATATTTCAATTACATAAACGGCAAATGGAAAAAAATAAAATTATTAAGAGGCTAAAGGCACAAATTGAAACCTAAGGATACTAGTTCTTGTTAAAAATTCCTATTTTAGAGTTAATGCATCCTTGGCGTTATTCTTGGGTGTTTTGATTATGAGGATTTTGGAGCCAATATAGCCTATATCTTTCGTGGACAAAAAGTTGTGTTTGGGCACGAACTTGCATGAGTCTTTAAACGTGAAAGTGTTTTTAAAATTGTATATTTAATATTAAAATTTACATCTTGCCAGCATTTTTTGGCAAACTCCCACAATTTCCATTTCAGTTTTGCTCAAATTTCGGCCAAATTTGCTGTTTTTTGCGTGACACGTTTTCAAATTATTTTTTTTTATAATTTTTACCTTCCGTCAAGCTTATTAATTAAGACAAATATATTAAAAAAAAAAAAAAAAAAAAATGCGAAAAAAAATTTTGAAAAAAAAAATTAAAATTTTTTTTTTTTTTGACAATCGATCTAAGAGATAAAAATCATCCCCGAATTAATCCAAGTGACCTTGCTTCATTTTTTGAATTTATGCCAAAAAAAATGCATTTGGAACCATAGTGCAGTGGTTCAAAAATTATGAGTACACTCAAAATAATAACTCTGTTAAATTACAGAAAAACTCTGCTAATTTAACAGAGTACACCATACTTTTCCAGCTAACAACATTTCTTGGTAATTTTACTAAAAAACTCTGTAAAATGATTTTGACAGAAAAAAACTGTTAATTTACAGAGTTTATAGTAAAATATTGGTTAAATATGAAAGCTTTTTTACAGAGAAAACTCTGTAATTTTACTATAAAACTCTGTAAAATTATTTGGACAAAAAAAAAAACTGTTAATTTACAGAGTTTCTAGTAAAATATTGGTTAAATAATACAAAGAATACTATGTAAATTTACATATATTTGTAAAATACATTTGATGCAAAAAAAAAATTACAGAAAAAGCTCTGTAAATTTACAGCGTTTAGTTAAATGCATGCTACTTTGTAAAATTTTTATAAGATTCCTGAAAAAAAAATTTTGATAACTTTTTTTTGCTACTTTTTCAAATTTTTCTCAAAAAAAAAATATACAGATAAAATTTTGATGTTTGGTAACAAGAACTACTCAAAAGAAAAAACTTTTTTGGTTATAAAAAAAATACAAAGTATTTTGCTTAGATATGTATTTTAGCAGAAAACTCTGTTAATTATCTGTAAAATTAAGATTACAAAGTAAAAAGTAATATAACAGAGGAAACTTTGTTTTTTTGTCACAACAAAATACAAAGTATTTTCTTTAAATCTGTATTTTGACAGAAAACTCTGTCAAATATCTGTTGAATTGAGATTACAGTCATTTTATAGAGTATTTTGCAGAGTTATTATTATGAGTGTAAAAGAGTGAATTTCGGGAAGGGTTTTTCGTGCATTTACGAGATAAAAAACACGATAACTTTCTAAAGGATGCTGAAGCTTGGCACATATATTTGTCTTTTCCCTGGTCTGATTCGTATTGAATTTCAGTCAAATCGGTCCAGTGGTTCAAAAGTTATTAGCAAAACCGTAAATTTCAGATTCGCTTCACCTTAAACTCACGTGTTAAAAGCCCGTTAAACATGTTTTAAAAACATTAGTAAGTCACAAAAATATTTTACAACGCATTTTTGTCACTCAAAAATATTTTTACACTAAAATAAAATAAAAAATACACTAAAAAAAAATTTTACACTCAAAAAAATTTTACACTCAGAAAAAAAATTAGTAAATTATTTTTTTTTTTCAAAAATTACTAAAAAAGTTTTTTTACACCAAATAAAATAATTCTGATAAAAATTGTTATGTTTTTCACGTTAGAAAATTTACTATCTCTTAAAATGGGCATTGTGGAGGGTATTTATAGATTCGGCCAAGTCGAATTTAACTTTTCTACTTGTTAATCTATGTAATAATCCATAATATCCAATTTGAAAAAATTCCGGGGTTTAATGATCAATATTTTCCAAAAGATAAAACATTAGTAAGAGATAAGGAAAAATTTCGTTTAAAAGATACACTAATAAAACCCATTTTCCCAATATTTGACAGTTTTCCTTGTTTTTTAACAAAAATTTTCGATCGAAATTCAAATTTTTCTTTGTAATTTTACAATTTGTTCGTAATTGTCCAAATTATCCATGTAATTTTACAAAAAAAATCTAGTTAAGTCATGAGAATTCCTTGTAAGTATTATCGCATCAAAAAAGTTGTAAATTTACAATTTTATTGGCAAAAAATTTGTAAAATTACAAAAATAATACCGAAATGTTTACTATAATTTCTTGTAACATAGGAGGTAGCACAAAATCTAGTAAAGTCACGAGAAGTCCTTGTAATATTTATCGCTGCCAAAAAGTTGTAAATTTACAACTTTATTGGTAAAAAACTAGTAAATTCTTAGTAATTTTACAAGATTTTTACCAATAAAATTGTAATTTTACCAGGTACTCTCGGGAAATAGGAGGTAGCAAAAAAAATATTTTACGAGGTTTTTTGGGTAATTTTACAATGTTTTTTTTGAGTGTATATCATTAGGGAATGCATATATTTTGTTTGTACATATTTAAGACCGCTGTTCCAAAAGAGTAGGAATTCACATAAAAATATGGGAAAATTAAATTTTTCGAATTTATTTGTTGTACTAGATTTCACTAAAATTTGCTGAAAGTACACTCAAAAAATTATGTCATTAACTGTTTGTAGTTTATTTAAAAAGTTTTCCGTTTAGTCGTTTTTAAAAGCAAAAACATTTGTTTGATGTTCAGTTTTTATTAATGACTTCTTCTGTCCTTTGTTTCAAAAATAACACACTAAAAGATAAAGACTTTCATTCACATTTAATTTTTAAAGTCATTTATTTTTGTTCTGTAGGTAAAAACTATTGATTATTCTTTAAATTTTTAATGATTTGTGTAAGTAATTTTTTTTTAAATTGTTGGTATTTTTTAATGAAATATCATTAGTTTTTACCTACACAAGTCAGTAATTTTTTTGTAGAAAAAAAAATCAAAAAATTATTTATAGAAATATAAAAACATGTTTGTATCAAGTGACTTTGGCACGATGGGTAGAGTGTCTGGCCAGAATGTAGTTGGTTGCGGGATCGATTCCCCAAAATTTTATTAAAAATTTTTAAAAAAATATTTCAATTAAAAATTGTATAAAATAACCTACGGAGTCATTAATTTTTAATGTTTTCGTAGGTTATTTTTTTGGAATTTGTTGGTAAAAATAACAGAACTATCATTAATTTTTAATGTTTTCGTAGGTTATTTTTTTTTGAATATGTTAGTAAAAAAGAGTGAAAAAACCGTAATTTTTTAATGTTTAATGTTATTTATTTTAGAAAATTTTATCAACAGTAAAAAATAAATGTTGATGTTTGTTAAAATAAATGAATAATTACTGGGATGGTTTTCAATTGTTTATTCACTTGTTTTAAGTGTGTTTTTCTTTTGTTTTTGCCTACAAAATATTTTGAGTGTATACACTCTAAAAAACGCATGTAAACTTACTATTATAAATTGGGTAAATTTTTGTTGAATAGCACACATGTTTTTAAACCAATTAAATACAGCAAATTATAAATATTATCCGTTAATTCAAATATTTTACACACAAATGTGTAAATAAAATTGTCACCCAACATACATACACACTCAAAATATTTTGTAGGCAAAAACAAAAGAAAAACACATTTAAAACCAGTGAATAAACAATTGAAAACCATCCCAGTAATTATTCATTTGTTTTAACAAACATCAACATTTATTTTTACTGTTGACAAAATTTTCTAAAATAAATAACATTAAACATTTAAAAATTACGGTTTTTTCATTCTTTTTTACCAACAGATTCGAAAAAAATAACCTACGAAAACATTAAAAATTAATGATAGTTCTGTTATTTTTACCAACAAATTCCAAAAAAAATAACCTACGAAAACATTAAAAATTAATGATTTCGTAGGTTATTTTTTACAATTTTCTATTGAAATATTTTTTTAAAAACTTTTAATAAAATTTTGGGGAATCGATTCCGCAATCAACTACATTCTGGCCAGACACTCTACCCATCGTGCCAAAGTCACTTGATACAAATATGTTTTTATATTTCTATAAATATTTTTTTTAATTTTTTTTCTACAAAAAAATAACCTACTTGTGTAGGTAAAAACTAATGATATCTCATTAAAAAATACCAACAATTTTAAAAAAAATTACTTACGCAAATCATTAAAAATTTAAAGAATAATCGGTAATTTTTACTTACAGAACAAAAATAAATGACTTTAAAAATTAAATGTTAATAAAAGTCTTTATTTTTTAGTGTGTTATTTTTGAAATAAAGGACAGAAGTAGTCATTAATAAAAACTGAACATCAAACAAATGTTTTTTCTTTTAAAAACGACTAAACGTAAAACTTTTTAAATAAGCTACAAACAGTTAATGACATAATTTTTTGAGTGTAGTGGTTAAGAAGTGTACTTTCAAATCGGAAGGTGGCGGGTTTGATACTCGCTGGCGCCGAATGTTTTTTTTTTTTTTGCTGTATTTATTCACCACTTTTTTATTTAAATTGACCACTAGTGGTCAATTTATTCAATTTACACATTCAGAGCAAAATTCCCCAATTTATAGTAGGAGTCAAGTTGCCTACTATAAATTAGGTAAATTTCAAAAAATTTTGATTAGAGTGTAACGAATGCATTTTTTTCGTTTTAATTTTTTAACTTTTAGTTATCTGAATTAAGCTTAGAATGAAAATATGAACAACACATCACCAATTTCGATTTCATGTGATTCGGAAAATTTGATGTGATTTGAAAAGTTGTGAAAGACATTACAAAGGCCTAAGCAAAGCATTTTGTTCATCTATTCAAAATTATTGAGGTTTTAGAACATACTTTGTATTTTATAGATAATTTTTTAAGAATATTTTTGATTTGCCCACGATAATTTGGAGGCGCAGATAGGTTTTTTTAATTTTACACTTTCTGTTTAGTATTTTTCTCTATAAAATTTATCACCACAACACTCAGTCTATGATCAAAACTCACGTGCTAATATAAAAGTCATACATTAGTACTAAAACTTGTTATCTTACGAAAGTTCTAATCAGCTAATAATTTTATAATAATCAATTTATAATTAAATAATGATAAGGTTATGTGAGCTGACTAAAACTGAATATAGGAGGACAATTTTTGAACTTTCGCAAATATTTATATTTGCGATATTTTGCAAATTTTTTGCAAAGAGTGTGGGTTTTGCAGAGAGGGTGGGTTTAATGCATGGAGTATGTAAACCCTAAGCCCGGCAGAAGGCCGGCTAAGCAGAAAACCTTTATTACAAAAAAAATTGCAGAGAGGGTATTTGCAGAGAGGGTGGGTTTAATGCATGGAGTATATAATCCCTAAGCCCGGCCGAAGGCCGGATACGCAGAAAACCTTTATTACAAAAAAACAAATCATTGAAGTCGAAATTTCGACATTTCGCCCAAAAAAAATATTTTGGATTTTTTGACAATTTTGTTTTGGGAGAAATAACATTTTTAGACCTATCATTTTGGGCTAAATGTCGCAGCTTGGGCGATATGGCATATACGGTTTTGGGCGATAAGACCTTGGGCGCTATGACCGTACGCCTATCTCGAACCTCTTCTTTTGTAAAAAACTTATATGGTGTGTCATTTGAAAACTTAATGAAGATAAGATGGTTTATACCAAAAAGTCACTTTACCTCTATGAGAAAATTAGGTTTGCCAGATCTAATAGAGGCAGGAAGATAATACTGCCACGGCACAGAACTCTTGTATCTGAGTGGCATTTTTACCTTAATGCCTCTTGTCTTTGGAACAGGCTTCCAGAAGATCAACAACTTAACAGCAACGCTTCATGTTTTAAAAAATTTATTTTTGATGAATTTTTTCGAAACTAAAATTGTTTTGTTTAAATCGTATTTAAACGTATCAACTATTTTTAATTTTTTTATAACTTTATTTTTTTGTTTTATTTGTACTTTTTATTTTTTCATATATGGGTGAAATCAAAAAATGTCAGTGTTTTTGAGCCAAAATTGTACAAACAAAAAATTTAAATTTTTACCAAATTTTTTTATTAGAATCGATATGTTACATCACTACTAATATTACTACAAAAAATCTCTTCTAAAAATTGTTTCAAACAAATTTTATCGACAATTTTATGATTTTTTTGGTGACGGAGTTTACATTCACCTTAGAAAAATACATAAAATTTTTTTAATTTTTTTTGAAAACATTTCGTTGTAATTAAAAAAACTTGTTAATGTAATTACAAACAATTTTTGTTATCAGGATTTTTATACCATACACCACTCTGTGGTACAGGGCATAATGAGTTTGTGCTGATGTTTGTAACTACCCGAAATATTGGTCCTTAACCTACCTTCAAGTATACCGATCGACTCAGAATTACTTTTTGAGTCGATTTAGCGATGTCCTTCCGTCCGTCCATCTGTCCGTCCGTCCGTCTGTCCGTCCGTCTGTCCGTCCGTCTGTCCATCTATCGGTTTAAGCACGATACAGGTCGCAATTTTCATTCAATTGACTTGAAATTTGAAACTTAAGCATCTTTTGGACCAAGGACGAAGCCTATTGAAATTAGAGAATCGGTACATGTTAAGACCTAGCCCCCATACAAACGCCCTCTTTGGATTCGGCTTAAATTACTCTAATAACCGTATTATAATAGGTATCGCTTTGAAATTCAAATTTTGTATGCTCAAATCAAATTTTGTATGCTCAAATCACCATTCCAAATTTCAAAGGAATCGGATCAGTCCTTCTGGTAGTCCCCATACAAACCGCCCTCCCGATATTCACATAATTCCCACAAAATTCATAAAAATGGAAATATTTGATAAAAATTATATTTTTAGGTGTGAAACGTGTACTTTAGTAACCTTATAAAATCGGAATATAATTGAACCATTTTTGGATTTAGTTCCTCATACAAAAATGTCGACCGATATTCAGTTAAATCGGTCTATTAACAAAAAAAATTAACTAATTCCACTAAAATTTGATGCGTGTGTGTTTTCTACGGTGACAGGACATAATCCCCACGGACATTACCCCCACAACGGAAATGGGGATTATGACCGAATTCATTACGGTCATAATCCCCATAATAGTTGTGGGGACTATGACCGTTTCCAAAACGGTCACAATCCCAATGGGGATTATGTCCGTTCATTGTTGGGATTATGACCGAACTTTTTTCGGTCATAACCCCCATTCACATTATGGGGAGTAAGTCCAAAGCATTTTTGGTCATAATCCCCGTTTTCTGCAGAGAGGGTGGGTTTAATGCATGGAGTTTGTAATTCCTAAGCCCGGCCGAAGGCCGGCTACGCAGAAAAACTTTTAAGTAAAAAAAAAAATCTTTAATTTTGGGGATTATGACCAACTAGTATAAAAGACATAATCCCCATAATGGGGATTATGGCCATTTGTTACGTGGTCATTATCCCCATAAATCTGGGAATTATGTCCGTTTTTTATTGGGATTATGTCCTAATAATTTTCGGTCATAGTACCCACTACCATTATGGGGATTATGACCGAAATGAGTTAGGTCATAATCCCCATAACGGAAATGGGGACTATGTCCGTGGGGATTATGTCATGTCACCGTTTTCTACACTAAATAAATATCTAACAAAAGACAGATCCAATCGGTCTATGTTTGGACCTGGGACCCATTTTTCGGAAAATACTGGTGTAGGGTATCATATTGTCGGTCTTAACTGACTATAACTTTCTTACTTGTTTTTTTTTGTTTTTGTTATTAAAGATTTTACAATTATTTTTATTAACAGGATTTTTCTACAGAAATGTAAAAAAAAAATTGTTATTATTTCTGTTAAAATTAGTTTTTTTACTTTTTTGAATGGTTAGCGTTAATATTTGCATCGGTTTTAACAATTTTTAAAATTTTTTTAAAAATTGTCGACGGAGTTTACATTACATCACTTTTTGCCCTTTTTTTTTCAAAAACTATTTGTCTGACATTGATTTTCAAAAAAAAAATCATTAGATGTCAACTAGATACGTCAAAATATGACAATATTTGATATACACGATGAGTAGTTTTGTTGTAAACATGGAGACGGAGTTTACAGAATTTTTCAAATTTTTATTTATGATTTAGCTTTTCATACCGGGAAATTAATATGCAATGGAAAAACTTAAAACCAATGATGCAAAATGATACTTTATAGCCTCGCGTTTAATAAATGGGGCAATAAGATATTGTTTTTATACCCTCCACTTAGTGATAGAGGGTATATATAAGTTTGTCATTCCGTTTGTAACTCATCGAAATATCGGTCTGGGACCCCATAAAGTATATATATTCATGATCCCCGATCGATTTTAAGACATTCTAGCGATGTCCGTCTGTCCGTCTGTCCGTCTGTCCGTCTGTCCGTCTGTCCGTCCGTCTGTCTGTCTGTGGAAAATGCTCTCGCGGACAAAATATTGCACAGAGATGACTGAAACTTAACATATATATTGGAAGTTCTCCCGAGAAGTTTGGTATTGCATTTGAGCGATATCGGTTCAGCGGTTCAAAAGTTATGAACGAAAATGTAAGCACACCTCAAAAATTTCAGTACATTCAACATAACCTAAAAATACAAAATGCTTTAATTCGGCTTCTGGTTGACATATGTTAACATAATTGAACACCAAATAGTATTTAAACAAGTACGAACATATTTTTTGACACAAAAAGAAAAAAATCGCGGATTTTTTTTTTACCAACATTTTTTTTCGCGGAAATTTTTTTTCAAAAGTAATTTCCTTTTAAATAAAGTTGTTTGCAATAATCTTTTCGAAATTGTGGAGGGTATCACTACATTCGGCAAGGCCGAATTTAACTTTTTTACTTGTTCTAAATATAATTAGTCCAAAATAACAAAATTGTCGTGTTCCACAATGCCTAAAAAAAAGTGTCGAAAAATCGTTACACAAATGAAGCCGTGTTTGCATGGGTAAAAGAGATAGTTATGACCAAATAAAAATATTTTTAAGGAATGCCAACATTCCCTCTTTAAAAATGTAGTCAATTATTAAGCTCTTAGTTTATTGGTTTTTAAGATATAAACGGTTAAAGTTGAAAAACCAAATTGGTTATTGGCGACGGAGTTTACATTTGGCATAAAAAAATGAAAATAACTTGTCAAAAATAGCTGATTAATGTCCGGATTGTGGTTAGTTATCTAAAACGGCAATCAATACGATATTGTACATCAACAAATATGCGATTACCTTAACCCATGTATGAGATATTACACGGATACTTGGTTTGGTTGACATTTTTTAAATCCACCCATATGTAAATCTAAATTAATGGTTTTTCGTTGATTTTAGTTTTTATAATTTGTTATTTGTATTAAATTGTTTTTATCATTTAAATTGCTTATCATAATCATTCCTGTATTCTAATTATAAGATTTATCTTGTTGTGCAGGAATTAAAAAAATAAATTAAATAAATAAACTGAAATTTTAAGTTTTTTAAAAGTGAAAAAATACAAAAAAATATGTTGCGATACATTTTTTATTAACTTTGGCGTGCTAAACATGAATATCATTAAAAAAAAAAAACTGAAATCGGTCAAGCGGCTTTCGAGATATCGCCATTTGATATTTGTAAAAAAATTTCCAAAAATGGCGAATTTTTCCTACGTTTAGGAAAAAAAAAAAAATCATATTTTTTTCCATTGACTGTATTACACCGTCCGACAAAAATTAAAAAAGTCGTTAAACACGAACTGGATAATATACGTTTGAAACTAAAGACTATGGGGCCTATTCACAAAAAATGTCATAACTCAATCAAAACTCAATTTTTTCCATGTGATTGTTGTAAACAATCATAAAAAAATTCAAATTTTGTTTTAAAATTTTAAAAAAATAAAGACCTGCTACCCACATCGTCTCAAAATTGACAAATAATTTCAAATTTTGAGACTTTTTATGATTTTGTTTACAACAAACACAGGGAATATGAAGTTTGGAAATAATAAAATTAGTCATACAGTGACTCCAAGTAATAATGGAACAGCATATATTTTTAAGCAGTTCTTTAAAGGAAAAGTTATCAATACTAAACCTGATTATTATCAATGGCTATTTTTGAAAAAAGTGCTATATAGGAAATTTTCCAAGTTTTAATTTAAGCTTGATAGCGTCCAGATTGAGCAAATATTAAATGAGATACGAGGGTCACACTGGAAATTGAAATTATTTGTATATGTTTTTTTGAGATTTTTTTAAAAATATTGCTAAGTCGATTTTTCCCAAGTTCAAACATTAAAAATTTTAAAAATTATCCAGTAATTTTTATTTAGTTATCAGCTAGTTTTTCCAACAACCCAAACAAAAAATGAAATTTTTTAAATACAGTGGAAGAAATCCGCATTTTTTTGACCTCCAACTCGTTTGACCACCAATTTTTTGTAAACAAAGAAAAATTTTAATTATTCTAAAATCTTATTACTATACACTTAGGTGTACTCAAATTAATAAACAGTAAAATATTTTCTTTGTTTACAACAAATTGGTGGTCGAAAGAGTTGGAGGTCAAAAAATGCGGATTTCTTCTACTGTATTTAAAAAATTTCATTTTTTGTTTGGGTGGTTGGATAAACCAGCTGATGACTAAATAAAAATTATTGAATATTTTTTTAAATTTTTAATGTTTGAACTTGGGAAAAATCGACTTAGAAATATTTTTAAAAAAATTTCAAAAAAATATCTTAAAATAATTTCATTTTCCAGTGCGACCCTCGTATCTCTTTTTATATTTGCTCAATCTGGGCGCTATCAAGCTTAAATTAAAGCTTGAAAAATTTCCTTTATAGCAATTTTTTCAAAAATAGTCGATTGATAATAATCAGGTCAAGTATTGATAACTTTTCCTTTAAAGAACTGCTATCAAATATATGCTGTTCCATTATTACTTTGAGTCACTGTAGATGACTGGCTGAGAATAGGTCTGTAAAGATACTGAGAATAGGCCTGTAAAGATATTATTCATAATACTTATAGTAGACTTATTGTAGGTTTATTTGACAATTATTCCTTCAATATCTGTCAAATAAACCTACTTTAAATATATTTCAGGTTTTGTGAATTACCTAAATGTATTAAAACTGCATTTACAGTTTTTCATTTCGTGATCCTGTTTCCTTTTAAAATGACTTCCAAATTTTAAAGGATTAAATTTTATAAAATATTTTTTTAATATTTATACTTGTCCTAGGATGCCACTAGTGATAGCAAATAAAAGAGGAGGATCTCCCATAATTTTCCTAAGTATTTTATTATTTTTATATATCAGGAAAAAGGAGATAAGTACGTCCTTTCAAAAACTGATTCTTTAATATCATACAAAATTTTCAACAAAATATTTTAATAAAGTTTTCAAATGACTTTATTCCAAGGTTGGCAATCGAAACGAATAAAGGTATCGATATCGGTGTTGGTATCGTTTTTTTCTTTATTTCGGTATCGGTATCGGTTACGGTATTTGAGTTGAATCGGTTACGGTATTACCGATACCGAAACGTCAATACCGGTACGTACCGGTATTATCGAAAAAAAGCAAAAAATATAAAAAACGTATAAAAACATAAAGAAAAAAATTTAATTTTAATACTAAACACGTATTTACTTATGTATTTTTAGCATTTTGCTAAAATGCGCTCTAAAATGTGAAAAAAAAATTTAAAAGAGCGTTTTCAGGGGGACGTTGCGTCAATTAAAAAATTACTCAAAAATAAAAGAAAAATATGAGTAAATTATTCAATATAACTTTAATAATTTTTATTTTTTTGTTTTTGGAATTCTCATTTAGTTTATAGTTTTTGTATATGTATATGAAAGTTTGAAATCATCTTAATAAAATGTTCTATGTCTTTAGGAGATAAATATTAAGCTGTCTCGATGTTTACTTTAAATTTTTGTTTGAGATGAAAGGGGTCCAATAAGTTTCTATTGGGTGTCAAAATGACTACATAAAATTTTTGGAAAATCAAAAATTTCCTTACCCTCCCATCGCGGTTAAAATAAAAACCCCAAAATAGGTCTTCCCTGTCTAGACATGAGCACATTCAAAAATATTGCAAAAATAAAAATGTTCGCGATTTATAGGACTTTTAAGTAATAAAAAATCACAAAATCATTTTGTGATTATGCTACTACTAGCTTACAATCCCGGTACTTCGTTACCGGTTGTATTGAATACTGAATAATAGAAGGATCAGGATTACTCTATGATTTCAAAAAATTCCCCTACGTAGTCTTTGTTTTATTTACTTGTGAACGTTTACGTCTTTCATAAAATAATATTTCAATGAATAATTTAAACAATACAATTTGAATAACTTCGCTGGTACGTTATCATGTGCGTTCCGGTGAAAAAAAGATATTGACAATTTTTGAGCCCTTATATCAGGTTTTTGGATTTAAAGCGAATAAATATTTCAGTGAAAAAAGAAATGGGAATAAAAATAAGTTTGAGTGAAAAAACATATAGGGAGAAAAAATATGGAATAAAAAAAGTTAAATACGATAAATTTTAGTAAAAAGTATCATTCCATATTGTTCCCTGCTCTATTTCATTTCGATCCCCGTTCTACTCCATTTCATTTCCAATTCCATCTCCTTTTGTTCCATGCAAGTTTCATTCCTCTCCGTATAATATGCGTTAAAGAAATAAAAATTTATATTGTCGTTATTTTATAGATATGAAAAGTACCATTTTACACCACTTTTACCAGGTACCCCTTTTTATCCTAAAATTTTAAATTTTAAAATATGGCTGTTATTTCTGGGGCTTTTAGTTTAATAGTTAGATAGGTAAGTAAAAATAACCATTTGCCACCTCTTCCCTTAAAATTAAATTTTCCAAAAACCTTTTTTTGTGCTAGTTGATCCTATATTTAAAATATCAAGTTTCTGAACCATTATTTCAAGAAATATAAGAATAACCAAATTTACACTTCTTTATCCCCTTTACAATCAGTCGCGACCCTTAGAAACAGAATTTCCTAAAATAAAGCATTCAAAATTTCAGTGCCTAGGATCATTACTTCATGAAATATAAAAAGTATCAAAAAACCCTTTTTTATACCTCTAGAAACGGATTTTTTTAAAAAATACTTTAGCAGAATGTTTTTTCACCGAAGTACCCTACATTCCAAAATTCAAACTTCTAAGGTCATTATTATAGGAACTAAAAAAGTACCAAAAGTACACTTTCTTACCCCCGTTAGAAACGGAATTTCCAAAAAGTATTTCTTCCAGAATGTTTTTTTCTTCATCGCAAAATCCTACATTCCATATTTCAATTTTCTAGGATCATTGTTTCAGCACTTTCGGTGCTTTTAATAAAAGGTACTTTATATTAAAGGTAATTTTTGTAAAAGTTACTTTTTATAAAAAGTACTTTTTATAAAGATTACTTTTTATAAAAGGCACTTTTTATAAATGGTACTTTTTATAAAAGGTACTTTTTATAAAAGATACATTTTATAAAAGGTACTTTTAATATAAGGTACTTTTTATAAAAGGTACTTTTTATAAAAGGTACTTTTTATAAAAGGTACTTTTTATAAAAGGTACTTTTTATAAAAGGTACTTTTTATAAAAGGCACTTTTTATAAAAGGTACTTTTTATAAAAGTACTTTTTATAAAAGGTAGTTTTTATAAAAGGTACTTTTAATAAAAGGTATTTTTTATAAAAGGTACTTTTTATAAAAGGTACTTTTTATAAAAGGTACTTTTTATAAAAGGTACTTTTTATAAAAGGTACTTTTTATAAAAGGTACTTTTTATAAAAGGTACTTTTTATAAAAGGTACTTTTTATAAAAGGTACTTTTTATAAAAGGTACTTTTTATAAAAGGTACTTTTTATAAAAGGTACTTTTTATAAAAGGTACTTTTTAGAAAAGGTACTTTTTATAAAAGGTACTTTTTATAAAAGGTACTTTTTATAAAAGGTACTTTTTATAAAAGGTACTTTTTATAAAAGGTACTTTTTATAAAAGGTACTTTTTATAAAAGGTACTTTTTATAAAAGGTACTTTTTATAAAAGGTACTTTTTATAAAAGGTACTTTTTATAAAAGGTACTTTTTATAAAAGGTACTTTTTATAAAAGGTACTTTTTATAAAAGGTACTTTTTATAAAAGGTACTTTTTATAAAAGGTACTTTTTATAAAAGGTACTTTTTATAAAAGGTACTTTTTATAAAAGGTACTTTTTATAAAAGGTACTTTTTATAAAAGGTACTTTTTATAAAAGGTACTTTTTATAAAAGGTACTTTTTATAAAAGGTACTTTTTATAAAAGGTACTTTTTTTAAAAGGTACTTTTTATAAAAGGTACTTTCTATAAAAGGTACTTTTTAAAAAAAATAATTTTTATAAACGGTACAGAATTTTCAGAAAGTACTTGTTCCAGAATTTTTTACTTTTTATAAAAGGTACCTTTTATAAAAGGTACTTTCTATAAAAGGTACTTTTAAAAAAAAAAAATTTATAAACGGTACAGAATTTTCAGAAAGTACTTGTTCCAGAATTTTTTATTTCACTAAAGGATCCTACATTCTAAATTTCAAGTTTGAATGACCATTATTTTAGTAAATAAAAAAAGTACCAAAAGTACATTTTTTTACCCATTTTACTCCCGTAGAATCTACATTGGCAAAAACCCAGCCGTAGTGAATCTTTTTTCTCGGAAGTGAACCGAAATTGCAAATTTCAAGTTTCTAGTACCATTATGTCAGGAGATATAAAAAGTACCAAAAGTACAGTTTTTTACCCCCTCAGAATCGACACTGGCAAAAATTCAGCCTTAGTGGATCTATATTTCGGGAGGTGAACATACAGTCCAAATTTCATGTCTCTATGACCATTATTTCAGGAGATATAAAAAGTACAAAAAGTACAGATTTTTACCCTTTTTACCCCCTTAGAACCAACATTGGCAAAAACCCAGCCTTACTGGATCTAAATTCCATAATGTAAACATACAGTCCAAATTTCAAGTCTCTATGACCATTATTTCAGGAGATATAAAAAGTACCAAAAGTACAGTTTTTTACCCTTTTTACTCCCTTAGAACCAACACTGGCAAAAATCCAACCTTAGTAGATCTATATTTCGGAAGGTGAACATTCAGTCCAAATTTCAAGTCTCTATGACCATTATTTCAGGAGATATAAAAAGTACCAAAAGTACAGATTTTTACCCTTTTTACCCCCCTAGAACCAACATTGGCAAAAACCCAGCCTTACTGGATCTAAATTCCATAATGTAAACATACAGTCCATATTTCAAGTCTCTATGACCATTATTTCAGGAGATATAAAAAGTACCAAAAGTACAGTTATTTACCCTTTTTACCCCCTTAGAATCAACACTGGCAAAAATCCAGCCTTGGCGGTTCTATATTCCGGGAGGTGAACATGCAGTCCAAATTTCAAGTCTCTACGACCATTATTTCAGGAGATATAAAAAGTACCAAAAGTACAGTTTTTTACCCTTTTTACCCCCTTAGAATCAACATTGGCAAAAATCCAGCCTTAGTGGATCTATATTCCGGGAGGTGAACATACAGTCCAAATTTCAAGTCTCTAGCTTCAGCGGTTTGGGCTGGGCGATGATGAATCAGTCAATAAGTCAGTCAGTCAGTCAGTCAGTCAGTCAGTCAGTCACGTTACTCTTTTATATATATAGATTTCAAATGCCTTCCCTTAAGTCCTATCGCATACTACTAACGCATCGCGGTTGAAGGATGGCTTTTTTGGAAATTTTTACTTAATCCACGATGTGGGTGCCCAAAGATTTTTTTGATTTTTATGAGACTTCGGGGAGGCATTTGGAGTAAGATCTTGCATTTACAAAAACCAAAAAAAATACAAACTTTCTATTAATTTTTTTTTTTTTGTAAAAAAATGTTTTTTAGGCAAAACCGTTTCAATACCGGTACGTACCGATACCGAAGGAAAAGGTTTTTGGATACCGGTATCGAATACCAAAACTGAGTTTCGGTATTGGTATTGGTACCGGTATTCAATTTAAAGGGTTTTGAAACGGATAACGGTATTGAAAAGGTATCGGTTGCCAACATTGCTTTATTCACATCCTTTTATCCTGATGTGGCAAAATAAAAGAATGGAAAAATTAGGGGAGATCCTGCTCTTTCATTTGCCATCACCAGTGTTACCCTAGGACAAGTACAAATAATTCAACAATATTTTACAAAATGTATCTTTTAAAACTTTGAAGTCCTTTTAAAAGGAAACAGGATCACGAAATGAAAAATTGTAAATGCAGTTTGACTTCATTTGATCTCTACTTTTAGACGTATATCATCCGGTTCATGTTTAATATTGGCTGTCGGACGGTGTTATAGAGCTTAAGAAAAACTTTAATTTAAACTTTATTTCAGCTAAGTCTGAACATTTCAACCCATCGCGTCCTTTTATTAACCCATTTATTACCAACGTGTGTTTGAACACACGCTTATGATTTTTTAAAAAAATACTAAACACGAAAAAATATTAATAATTACATTTTTTGGGAGTTTTATTAAGGTTATACAGTCCACTGAGGTATTAAAACCCACTCAAATTCAGTTGTTGCTGTTCTTTTTTAAAAAGCGGATTTGAATTGGAAACAGTGTAGTCAAATATCTTTTTAAAAAATAAAAATTAATTTAAAAAAAAATAAACCAAAAAAAGTATCCTTCGAACCGGATTTGAACCAGTGACCTATGGATTTCTACATGTTTCTTTCGTTAAAATTCTACAGTCCACCGCTCTACCAACTGAGCTATCGAAGGTATTAAAAACCACTCAAGTTCTGTTTTTTTTTATACCCTCCACTCTGGTGATAGAGGGTATATATAAGTTTGTCATTCCGTATGTAACACATTGAAATATTGGTTTAGGACCCCATAAAGTATATATATTCATGATCCTTGATCGATTTTAAGTCGATCTAGCGATGTCCGTCTGTCTGTCCGTCCGTCTGTCTGTCTGTTGAAATCACGTTTTTGGCAATAATCCGGAACCGGATTTTGTGCAGATACATAACAAAGAAAACGGAAATGAAAACAAAAATGAGAAAAAGGAAAAAAAGGAAAAAAAAATTACAAAAAACTCTAAAATATGTAAAACAAAATCTAAATTTAATTAAAAAAAAGTTCGTTAAGAAATAATAAAAAATTTGATAGTTATTTTTATGTGCATAGCATGTGTGTGTGTACACTTTTTGCTTCGTCATATTAACGGTGTTGCCAGACTTTTTTTTGGCTTTGTCGCCAAATCGGATGTAAAATATCGCCAAAATTCAATTTTGTTCAGATTTCTTAAAAAAAAAATATTTTCATTTCAAAAAAATAAATTTTGTTAAATAATAAAAGACAGAAATAAACTTTATGGCAAAAATCGCCCAAATCCTGAAAAATTTTTAAAAGTCCCAAAAAGACAATTTGTTTAATTTGTATTCCCTCTAATCTAGTGATATAGGGTATATATAAATTTGTCATTCCGTATGTAACACATCAAAATATTGGTCTAGGGCCCCTTAAAGTATATATATTTATGATCATCGATCGATTTTAAGTCGATCTAGGCATGTCCGTCTGGCTGTCTGTATGTCGGTCAGTTGAAATCCTGTTTTTGGCAATAATCCGGAACTGATTTAAATGCTTGGGTACCAAAAGTTGCGAAATTCTCCTGTTCATAGGGTTATATATATATATTTTTTTTTAATCGGTCAAGTATTTCAAAAGATATGAGGTAAAATGTAAAGGTACCTCTAAAATTTTGCTGTATTTCACAAACAAAATTCTATAACTTGACACCTGTTAAATGTATGTGAACGAAATAAGAAACATAATGTTATTTTATCATTCTTAACTCTCACAAAAAAATTGGGCGGCATCGCACAATGGGGCGTGGCACCTGACATGTAATCCAAAATTTTAAAATGTTTTGAACATAAATTATAAAAGTTTAAATTTCCTTGAAAACAGAAACTGTTTTACAAAAAAAGTAGTAGGATGAGATTTGATTTTTCGTCTGTATTCCCATTCTAGTGGGTTTGAAATAAATCAAAGCTAATAAATAATAAAGATACATAAATGGTAACAATTCATAAAGTTCGAATAGGTTTTTCGAAAATATCGAATATGTCTTTTGAAAATTTTGTATTTATTTATTTATTTTTTTGTAAATTAGAACATGGGAGCTGGTCACGTGATTTGCGTTATTCACGTGAATCACGTGTGAGTGTGAGTGATTTTCATTTCAATCACGTGATTGTGAGTGAGCGTCAGTTGAAAAAAAATCTGAGTGAGTGATTAGTGAGTGAGTCATTTATTTTTTGCGTGAGTTTGCGTGATTAGATTTTTTGGTTTGCCCAATTTTATTTTAGGTTAGGATAGGTTGAGAGGTTGACGTAATGTCCACAAGACCAGATCCTGATCCATAGTGATACCTCATGAAAAAGGGGGTGTTGAAGGGGGCGGGGAGGGGGGATTGTCGTGGGGTGTTGGGCTTCTCTACACATTAATTCACGATCTTCCGTCTTCCTGTCCCATAGCATGACTATTTAAGTCCACACATGCATCTCATCAAATTTACTCAGCTTGATATATTTTAACAACTTCCACGGGCTGATCCCTCTTAGTTCCTCTACATTCTGAAAGAAATAAGAGCCAAAACAATTAAATCGAGTGCGAGATAGTGCAGGGCACTGACAAAGATAATGGAGTGAATCTTCCACTGCCTCTTCGTCCCCGCACCATCTGCACAAGTCATCCTCAATTAATCTTAACATTTTCAAATAACATTTCAAACCGGTGTGGCCTGTTATTATACCTACATTAGGGTGGGTAAATTTTTTTGCCTACTAAGCGTATAGCAGAATCGTAATCTACGAGAAATTCTAAGAACTTTTCCCAAAGAAACCATGGTTCTAAAATCAAAATCGAGCTTCCGGTTTTTTTAATGAAAATTTGGTGCTCAGGAAATCCAAAAATAATGTAATTTTTTGGAAATATTCATTGCAATTCATTGCAATTGTTGAATGGTTGACCTGTATCGCTGGAAGAGGGCTTATTTTAAAGGAAATTTCCTCAGCTTTCTATATCTGTGCTCAGTTATAGAAAATTATGTACCTAAGTAATGGTTTTGGAGATTTATATCAAAATAATAAAAGTCAAACTGTTATAAAACCTAAAACTGTCACGATTTTTCTACCTAAAACTTAGAAAACAATTATTTAACTAAATTGTAATTCAAAATTGAGTTTAAAACAAGTAGAAAAGTTAAATTCGACTTTGCCGAATCTATGAATACCCTCCACAATGCATTTTTTTTAAAGGATAGTATATTTTTTAACGTGAAAAAATTAACAATTTTGATTAGAAATATTTTATTTTGAGTAAAAAGCTCTTTTTTTGTCAGTTAAAAAAAAAAAAAAATTACTAATTTTATTTTTTGAGTGTAAAATTTTTTTCGAGTGTAATATTTTTTCACTGTAAAAATATTTCTGAGTGAATGCACGTACGTATGTACACCAAATATTGTAATTTTTGTCAAAAAAAAGCTATTTTTTTTTTTTGAGTGTAAAATTTTTTTTTTGAGAGTAAGATTTTTTCGAGTGCAATTTTTAAGTTACCAATGCTTTTAAAACTAACCAAGTTTAAAAAGCATTGCTTTAAAACTAAACAAGTTTGAAAAGCATTGTTAAGTTACCACCAATGCTTTTAAAACTTGTTTAAACACGTGGCATTTAAGATGAAACTAATCTGAAATTCAGGGTTTTGCTTATAACTTTTGAACCACTGGACCGATTGAGCTGAAATTTAATACCAAACAGATCTAGGGAACGGCAAAGATACATGTCAAGCTTCAGCAGTTGCATTATTGTCTTTAGAAAGTTATCGTGTTTTTTATCTCGTAAATTCGGGAAACACCCTTGCCGAAATTTACTCTTTTGCTCATAACTTTTTAACCACTGGACCGATTTGACTGGATTGCAATACCAACCTGACCAGGTAAATGACCAACATATATGCCAAACTTCAGCAGCCTCTGTAAAGTTTTTCAAAAGTAAGCGTGTTTTCTACGGACGGACAGACAGACGGACGGACGGACATCGCTAGATCGACTTAAAATAGATCGAGGATCATGAATATATATACTTTATGGGGTCCTAGACCAATATTTCGATGTGTTACAAACGGAATGACAAACTTATGTGAGGCATTCCACACCAAATGTCCAGCGAAAAAAACGCGTGTACCGTAAACTTCTGAATAGCTTGTATGGATAGCCCTATATGGAACTTAAAAAATTGGTTTTTCAATTTTTCAAAAACTGGGCTTAGGAGGCGTGGTCAAATATTGGAAAAATGGTCAAATTTGTGGCGAGTTGCCTTGATTAAATATTTATCACATTAAAACGGAATGCACCACAATCTTAAAAATTTACATTCTTATATAGTTTTGTATGGGCTATCGATTAAAAATTTTTTTTTTTTTGAAAATTTTCAGAACCCATTCTGAAATTTTCCATTTTTTAAAAAAGTCAATTTATCAAAAATCCGTCCACTTTTTTTTCTTTTTTTTAAATTTTTATTTTAAAGTTTAGATGTTTGTCCATCCCAAGGTAGATTTATATAATGTAATATTTTAGGGACGTAAATAAAAACAATTTTCTTTCAAAATCATTTTAGTGGGCAAAAACGACTTAAATGTTCAGTGCACACATTAACCAATTTAAATACTTTTTAAGACTTTAAAATTTTAGAAAACAACTTAATTATAAAAAAAATATTGAAATTCAAACGAAATTCTTTTATTTTCCACGACAAAAATTAAAATATGTTTAAGCATAAAAAGTGTAGTGTAAACTCAAGTCATTTATGCCGAACAAAATATTTATATTTCGTTTTGAAAATTCGTAAATATTATTGTTTTCAAATTTGTCAAAAAAAAACTTACTATGGAGGAAAAGTGAGGTTATTGGATCTTACCTTGTATAAATCTACCTTGGTCAATCCACACAAAAAAATTCAGAAAAACATTTTTCGTTTTTTTCGAGAAAATCGCATTTGAATTTAAAATTTCATAACAATTTTGTAATTTGCTTGTATTTTCTTGTATTAACGTTGCGAATGAGTAATATTTATGCAATTGATATTACTCATTCGCAACGTTAAATCAAGAAAATATAAGCAAATTACAAAATTGTTATGAAATTTAAAGTTCAAATGCGATTTTCTCGAAAAAAACGAAAAATGTTTTTCTGAATCTTTTTGTGTGGATGGACAAACATCTAAACTTTAAAAAAATAAAAAAAAGTGGCCGGATTTTTGATAAATTGACTTTTTTAAAAAATGGAAAATTTCAGAACGGGTTCTGAAAATTTTCCAAAGAAAAAAAATTTTTTCGATAGTCGATACAAAACAATATAAGAATGTTAATTTTTGAGATTGTGGTGCATTCCGTTTTAATGTGATAAATATTTAATCAAGGCAACCCGCCACAAATTTGACAATTTTTCCAATATTTGACCACGCCTTCTAAGCCCAGTTTTTGAAAATTAGAAAAACCAAAAACGCAATTTTCTTAGTTCCATATAGAGCTATCCAAACAATCTATTCAGAAATTTAAGGGGCACATGTTTTTCTGTAGCGGGACATTTGGTGTGGAATGCCTCATATATACCCTCTATCACTAGAGTGGAGGGTATAAAAACGTCATCTAGTGAACAGTAAAAAGAAGAAGCATTTGCTGCATCTTCATTATATTCGTATGTCTTTGCTGTTTCTGGCAGTTTATTAAAAGTTCTTAATTCCATTTGTTAATGATTGAAATCTTGATTACCATATAAAAATCAATAAAGCAAATAAAAACAAATCGTTTTTGTCCTTCTTTGGTTTTTATTTCCCAGGTAAAAATCGTCATGTATGTAAACGTATGGACATATATGGGTTGATGTATGGACATTAGGCTGGGTCGTATTCCAACAAAGTGCTCAGATCAACTATTAATAGTGAAAAAAAGTTGGTACAAGTAAATACAAGCAATTTAAAACCAAAATGAACAAAATCGGTCCATGGCTTCCGTTCTCGCATCGCGGGTCAAAATTGGGGTTTTTGAAAAAATGGACATAATTTAAAAAAAAAATTAAATATTTAAAAAAAAAATTATTAACAAAAAAAAAAATTTTTTTTGTATCGCATTAATTCAAAGATATTTAGAAAAATTTTGTTTGTTTTTTTCGGATATCGATAACCCACCAAACGTGAGGCCAAAAAAAAACTCACATTTTTAACATGGAGCTCAAAACTACTTTTTCACTATTTTAAAAATTTAGTGAAACAAAATTTTTAAATATATTAGTTTATCCACTTGATATCATTGAATACATCTCAGGGATTGTAGAAAAAAATTCTTAGTTAAATTCCTTCGTCCAGTTGGTGTGTGGAGCGATTTGAATTTAGCGGATTTCCAGAACATGTGTTTTTATCGACATTTTTGACTAATTTGTAGTTGTTAGCAACATTTTACTTAAATTAACCAACTTTTTTTGTTCAAATGGTTGTTTTGGACCATAGTAACTCTGCTTTGAAATAATAGGCTTTTTGGACAACGTTAACCCTTGCCGGCACTAGGTTAAAAATTCCTCCAATGAAATTTTCGAAAATTCCTCACTCTAAAATCGTGTATGTGTTTAAATAATGAACAATTACAAATTTATACAAAGTTTTCTTGAAGGACATCTTTAACCCTTGTTGAACGAACGCCCAAAAAACAGCTGTTTTGTTTTTTGCTCATAGTCAAAATGAACTTTTTTGACATATTAAATAATGTTTTTCACTTTTAGCTTTACACAGTAAAAGCGACGAAGACGTAATGAAATTTTGGATGCCATTTTTTTTATTTTATTTAGTTTTAAACACTTTCCGCTTAAGTGCGCTTACTTTAAAACGTTAATTTAAATGCGATCGTTTAAATGCATTCCCCGCTCAAACGATTCACTCGCAGATATATGATATGAACAGATATGAACATCTGCGAGTGAATCGTTTGAGCGGGGAATGCATTTAAACGATCGCATTTAAACGATCGCATTTAAACGATCGCATAAAAATAAAATAAAAAAAATGGCATCCAAAATTCCATTACGTCTTCGTCGTTTTTACTGTGTAAAGCTAAAAGTGAAAAACATTATTTAATATGTCAAAAAAGTTCATTTTGACTATGAGCAAAAAAAAACAGCTGTTTTTTGGGCGTTCGTTCAACAAGGGTTAAAGATGTCCTTCAAGAAAACTTTGTATAAATTTGTAATTGTTCATTATTTAAACACATACACGATTTTAGAGTGAGGAATTTTCGAAAATTTCATTGGAGGAATTTTTAACCTAGTGCCGGCAAGGGTTAACGTTGTCCAAAAAGCCTATTGTTTCAAAGCAGAGTTACTATGGTCCAAAACAACCATTTGAACAAAAAAAGTTGGTTAATTTAAGTAAAATGTTGCTAACAACTACAAATTAGTCAAAAATGTCGATAAAAACACATGTTCTGGAAATCCGCTAAATTCAAATCGCTCCACACACCAACTGGACGAAGGAATTTAACTAAGAATTTTTTTCTACAATCCCTGAGATGTATACAATGATATCAAGTGGATAAACTAATATATTTAAAAATTTTGTTTCACTAAATTTTTAAAATAGTGAAAAAGTAGTTTTGAGCTCCATGTTACAAATGTGATTTTTTTTTGGCCTCACGTTTAGGTGGCTTATCGATATCCGAAAAAAACAAACAAAATTTTTCTAAATATCTTTGAATTAATGCGATACAAAAAAAAGTTTTTTTTTTTTTAATAATTTTTTTTTAAATATTTAATTTTTTTTTTTAAATTATGTCCATTTTTTCAAAAACTGCAATTTTGACCCGCGATGCGAGAACGGAAGCCATGGACCGATTTTGTTCATTTTGGTTTTAAATTGCTTGTATTTACTTGTACCAACTTTTTTTCACTATTAATAGTTGATCTGAGCACTTTGTTGGAATACGACCCAGCCTAATGGACATGCATGATGACATATGAAACACATATGAACATATGATAGCATATGTGGAATCATACGTTAATACAACGTGTAATGTTGAAGACAAAACACAACAGCTCCTGTACTATATAATTTATTATAACACACATGATTAAACATTGATTTCGGTAATTATTTCAAATTTACTGGCATTCGCCCCCTTTTCGTCGAATACAACATGTAGATTTTTAAGGATCGTAGTGATAATTTCAGATATTATTTCGGTTTTGGAAGAAAATAGAGGACAAATATATTAAAGGTTTTCATTCATATGGCAGTGATTATTTTAAATTTTATTTTGGAGAACATAAGGGAAAGGGAATAGAGAGAGACCTTTGGACTTTATCCATAAAAACATTAAAGGACGAAAACCAAAAACCATTATTTCATCTCATTAACATTTCACATCGGACCTCAGAGCATTCATTTGCTGACGTGAAGCATAAAAAAGCCACTTCAATCCTTAACTATTTCACATAAACCATATTTGAGAATCATTCGAGGCTAAGGGAACAAATTGAGACTCCCTTAATTCTTGCAAAATACCAAAGTCTATTTTGTAAAAAAAATTGCACGAGAATATTTCAGAAGTGTGTGTTTAATGCTAAAAATCTTCAATTTCTATTATTAAAAACCTCGAAATATTTTTTAGAATTCCTTTTTGGTAGCAAACATTAATAAAAGAAATTAAATTTTTTTTATTTATAAATTTGTTTCCTACTGTTTTTTTTTTTTTTTTGTATCTGTTGTCAAAACTTTGATTTTTATTTTCATAATTTTGAAAACTCCAAAAAAATATAAAACAATTATCACACATTTGATAAATTATTTAAGCAAAATAATATCGTTTGATTTCCGAAAAATAAAAGGTAATATAAATTGTTAATAAAATTACGATAAATCTTCTAATAATTATCTATCCTTTTTACAGCTTTGTTAATTTATATTTCTAATTGGCACGAGACCGAAACCACGTCAAGAAATCCACATTTGAAGAGGAAAATCGTCACCAACAAAAACTGCACAAAAATGAATTCAACCACTAAAACCAATATAAATTCTCAAATGGACAGGATGTGTAAGATACGCCAAATTTAAATACTTAAGTTTTTTTTTTTATACGTATGAAACTTAAAATACGTCGCGTATATAATCTTGTAGTTTAACTTTTTAAAATCAATTTTATTTACAATAAACTATTTTTTAAAAAATTTTATTGTTTTTTTTATGCTATAACGCATGCAAAAGAATATAAAATTATATGAAATTATTATGTATATGAAAATATGTGCGAACATATATGAACATGTATGCTCATATGCCTACATATTACCTCAATTTTCGTCCATGCACATATATGGGTGATCATATATGTTCATACGTGTACATACGTGATGATTTCTAACCGGGTTGTTTATTTTTCTAATAATAATTATTTTTTTTTTCTCTTCCGTTTCCGGAATTTACTGGAAAAAATAAGCATACGCCCTCTATATCATAGAGTAAAGAATAATATCAGAGATTTTGATAGGCCCCAAAACAATATGTCACTTTATATAAATTGATTCTCTTAGGCCGGGTTTTTGAGATGTGGATTAAGTTTAAACTAAGTTTAACGTTGTCTGAAACTCGGATTTTCTGGCGAAATATGATTTATTTTTTATTATTTCATTAAAAACCAACATTTTAAGCAAAACTAAGCTGTTCCACCAAAGTTTTGTTTACAAACTTGGTAATGGCAACATAAATCCACTTTCAGATTAACTAAAACTAGTTTAACTGAGATCTCAAAAACCCAGCCTTAATGTTTACACACGTTCTAGATTAGCAACCACCACTTCTATCACGAAGGCAATTCAACGTCACTTTTGACGTTTAGAAACGCCAAAATTGATAGTAAGCAATTTCATTTTTCTTTTGGAGATTTTTGTTCTCGCTTTTGTTAGCGTCTTCTTTTGTTTATCATGAAAAACGAATGTCAAATGAAAAATGACTACTCATTTTGACACTTGATTGCGAGCAATCTATAGTAGAGCAGGCTCTCTACCATCAATTGTATACCATCATTTACAAGACTGTCCACTAGGGATATAACCATTTGCATATTTTTGAAAATATCAAAAAGGACCTATCATAGTGAGAAAGTACATAAAAAATCAATAAGAAATGCGTCCTCTTTTTTTCGCGAATGTTAAAAAAGGTTCGGCACCGATCGCGATGAAGTTTTTGCTAATATTTTGTTTCAAATATTCATTGAACCCATGTTTTAAATGTTGAAAATCATACTGCTAATTATACCCTCCACTCTAGTGATAGAGGGTATATATAAGTTTGTCATTCCGTTTGTAACACCTCGAAATATTGGTCTAGGACCCCATAAAGTATATATATTCATGATCCTCGATCGATTTTAAGACGATCTAGCGATGTCCGTCCGTCCGTCCGTCCGTCCGTCCGTCTGTCCGTCTGTCTGTCTGTCTGTCTGTTGAAAACACGCTAACTTTTGAAAGACTTTACGGAGGCTCCTGAAGTTTGACATATATGTTGGGAATTTACCTGGTCAGGTTGGTATTGCAATCCAGCGAAATCGGTCAAGTGGTTCAAAAGTTATGAGCAAAAGACTGAATTTCGGCAAGGGTTTTTCGTGAATTTATGAGATAAAAAGCACTATAACTTTCGAAAATCAATTCTGAGGCTGCTGAAGCTTGGCATATATATTTCTTGTTCCTCCTGCCTAGTTTGTATTGAATTTCACCCAAATCGGTCCAGTGGTTCAAAAGTTATTAGCAAAACCGTGAATACCAGATTAGCTTCACCTTAAATTCAAGTGGTGAAAACCCGTTAAACCTGCTTTAAAACCATTGGTAAGTCACAAAAATATTTTAAAACGTATTTTTGTCAATCAAAAATATTTTTATACCAAAACAAAAAAAAAATACACTCGAAAAAAATTTTACACTCAAAAAAAATTTTACACTCAAAAAAAAATTAGTAATTTTTTTTTTTAATGTAAAATTCGAAAAAAAAATTTTAAACTCAAAAAAAATTTTACACTCAAAAAAAAATAAGTTTTGTTTTTTTTTTTTTAAATTACTAAAAAAAAATTTTACACTCAAAAAAAAAATTAGTATTTTTTTTTAATGTAAAATTCGAAAAAAATTTTGCACTCAAAAAAAATAAGTTTTTTTTTTTTCAAAAATTACTAAAAAAAATTTTTTTTACACAAAATAAAATATTTCTAATCATAACTGTTATTTTTTCACGTTAGAAAATTTACTATCACTTAAAATGGGCATTGTGGAGGGTATTCATAGATTCGGCCAAGTCGAATTTAACTTTTCTACTTGTTTTTTCTTGTTTTATTTTTGTTGTAAAACGACGGAAAACAAAATTACGTTGAAAGGGACGGATTCCCACCATAAAACATACAAAAATTAAAATTTGAGGTGTTTTAGAAATTACAATCGGTGCCGAAGGTTTTTGGATCAAAATGACCCCGGATAACGTTTTTTGTTATCAGTATAACATTGCCCATACCGTTATGATAGGTTCTTATTTTGGTTATACCCCTACTGTCCACATTAGCAATGACAGTGCTTTCTATCGATTTTGACGTACGATAGAAGTGGAAGTTGCTAATCTAGACCGTGTGTTAAGAGAGTTTTTACATGCAATAGCATAGGCAACACTAAAAGAACCAACTTTTTGAGAGAGGAAATTAAATGGTAGCCAACCATCCTGATAACCACTGCTCTATATTTACAACACTCAAAAAAGTATGTCGGTAAAATCTACTACAAAAGACAGTTGTTTTGACTACATTTTGTCGTTGAAAAGGCGTCCACTACATATTACGGTAAAAACAACTGAACATGTTGTTGTTTTTAACTATTGATTTTCAACTACAAAATGTAGTAAAAACTACTACAAAACTGTTTAATACAGTTGTTTTTTCTACAATTGCCTGAAATTTTATTTAAAAAATTTCTTAAACGTTTAAATGATTGATATTTATTTATTTAAAAAGCAATACATTTCAGTTGGTTGTATAGAATTTCGACATGATGACAATTTTTTGATGTATTTATCTGGAATTATAGAAGAAAAAAATTATATTAATAAAATGTTAAACAAAATAAATTGATTGTATTTACCTTTGTTTTTTTAATAGTTCATTTCAAATTTTCACCGCTACTGATCAAAATTTGTCTGGAATAAAAAACAAGTAAAAAAGTTAAATTCGGCCTTGCCAAATGTAGTGATACCCTCCATAATTTCAAAAAGATTATTGCAAAAAACTTTATTTAAAAGGAAATTACTTTTGAAAAAAAAATTTTTTTTTGAAAAAAAATTTCCGCAAAAAAAAATTTTGGTAAAAAAAATCAGCGATTTTTTTCTTTTTTTGTCAAAAAATATGTTCGTACTTGTTTAAATACCATTTGGTGTTCAATTATGTTCACATATGTCAACCAGAAGCCGAATTAAACCATTTTGTATTTTTAGGTTATGTTGAATGTACTGAAATTTTGGAGGTGTGCTTACATTTTCGTTCATAACTTTTGAACCGCTGAACCGATATCGCTCAAGTGCAATACCAAACTTCTCGGGAGAACTTCCAATAAATATGTTAAGTTTCAGTCATCTCTGTGCAATATTTTGTCCGCGACAGCATTTTCCACAGACAGACAGACAGACAGACGGACAGACGGACAGACGGACATCGCTAGAATGTCTTAAATCGATCGGGTATCATGAATATATATACTTTATGGGGTCCCAGATCGATATTTCAATGAGTTACAAACGGAATGACAAACTTATATATACCCTCTATCACTAAGTGGAGGGTATAAAAATAATTGATTTTAAAATTGGTTAAAAGAGAATTTATTTAACAAAACTTAAGTCAAAACTAAAAACGAAAAAGTTAAAAAAAAATTATCGATATTTTACAAAAACTTACTTTTTTTACTGAAAAAGTTCTTCAACTTGGAAAAAAAAAATAAATCAAAATATAATAATGAAAAATATTTAAAAAAACCGGGAATCGAACCCTGGAATAATGTGTCACAAAGCACGACATAACGACAACACAACAACACTTGATAACTAATGCGTACCGGCAGCCTAGGTTCGAATCCTGGCGATGCCCATCAAATTATTGTATTTTTTTTTGTTTGTTTTTTTATTTTTTTTTTATTTAACTATTTAATTAAAAAAAATATTCGAAAAATATTATTTTCATCGATTTTATGTTTAAATGTAATTTAAAAAAAGATCTTGTCAAATTACTAGAAAAAGTCTCGTCATCCCATTTTACCAATATTTGGCAGTTTTCCTCGTTTTTTAACAAATAATCGAAATTTACATTTTTTTTTTGTAATTTTAGAATTTTTCTTGTAATTTTACAAATTTTTAAGATTTTTTTACAATAAAACTCTAGTAAATTTTTGAGAATTTCTTGTAAGTTTTATTTCGCCAAAAATGTTGTAAATTTACAATTTTATTGGTAAAAATCTTGTAAAATTACAAAAAAGTTCGTAATTTTTACTAGGAATTCTAGTAAAATAGGAGGTAGCAAAAAATCTAGTAAAATCACGAAACCTCCTTGTAAACTTACAATTTTTTGTAAAATAACAAAATTATTGGTAAAAAGCTTGTAAAATAACAAGGAATTCTTGTCAAATTGGAGGTAGCAAAAAAAAAGTTACAAACTTGTAGCTAATGCAGTTGCTAGTGGTTTCTGCCCCGAAGATTTAGCAAACATAAAGTCGGGACCAATAGTCCACTCTCGATGGTTAACAAAAGCCAGCAGAATTTTGCGATCATATGTAACAAATTAATCACCATCGGAAAACCTGAAAATACTATCAGAATTTATTATGAGAGTTTATGTTCCAATGTACTTTAATGTGAAGTTCTGTAGCTCTGTCATTTACGGGAGTGCACTTTTATTTAAGTTTATACGGTCGACGCAATATTTACCGCCAAGTCATAGAGATATTGTTAATAAGGCAAAACAATGAGTACTTTGCTCACACGGAAAATATTTTATTGACATTTTGGCCGTTACTATTAAAAGCCGCCAAAGAATACCACGAATGGATAAAAAAAATGTCTTATATGTCAATTGCAGCTATAGGTCGAAACTACAATAAGTTAACCCGGTTTGGCCAATATTTTTTTTTAAATATTTTATTTATTTTAATAATTTTTAAATAAAAAGTTAATTAATTATTTAAATAAAAAAGAGGATTTCAATAACAAAATCAGTAAAAAAAAAAAAAATAATTTTTTTGTTTTATTTAAATAGTTTGTAATTTTACTAGCTTTTTATCATAAAAATTGCAAGTTTACAATTTTTTTGACGCGATAAAACTTGCATGGAGGTTTCGTGATTTTACTAGATTTTTTTGCTATCTCCTATTTTACTAGAATTTCTAGTAAAAATTGTGAACTTTTTTGTAGTTTTACAAGATTTTTACCAATAAAATTGTAAATTTACAACTTTTTTGGCAAAATAAAACTTACAAGAAATTCTCGTAAATTGACTAGATTTTTTTTGTAAAAAATCTAGGAAATTTGTAAAATTACATGAAAAACTGTAAAATTGCAAAAAAATTTAAATTTCGATAGAAAATTATTTGTTAAAAAACAAGGAAAACTGTCAAATATTGGTGAAATGGGATTACATTTAAACATAAAATCTATGAAAATAATATTTTTCGTATATTTTTTTTAATTAAATAGTTAAATAAAAAAAAATAAAAAAAAAATACAATAATTTAATGGGCATCGCCAGGATTCGAACCTAGGCTGCCGGTACGCATTAGTTATCAAGTGTTGTTGTGTTGTCGTTATGTCGTGCTTTGTGACACATTATTCCAGGTTTCGATTCCCGGTTTTTTTAAATATTTTTCATTATTATATTTTGATTTATTTTTTTTCCAAGTTGAAGAACTTTTTAATAAAAAATAAGTTTTTATAAAAATCGATAATTTTTTTTTAATTTTTTCGTTTTCAGCTTTGACATAGGTTTTGTTAAATAAATTTTCTTTTAACCAATTTAAAAATTCAATTATTTTTTTAAATCAATTTTGAAATTCAATTTAGTTAAATAATTTTTTTTAAGTTTTATATGGAAAAATCGTGACAGTTTTAGGTTTTTTAACAGTTTGACTATTTTTATTTTGACATAAACCTCCAAAACCATTATTTGGGCACATAATTTTCTATAAATGAGCACAGATATAGAAAGCTGAGAAAATTTCCTTTAAAATAAGCCCTCTTCCAGCGATACAGGTCAACCATTCACCAATTGCAATGAATTGCAATGAATATTTCCAAAAAAATTGCATTATTTTCGGATTTCCTGAGCACCAAATTTTCACTTAAAAAACCGGAAGCTCGATTTTGATTTTAGAACCATGGTTTCTTTGGGAAAAGTTCTTAGAATTTCCCGTAGATTACGATTTAGCTATACGCTTTGTCACGTTTTTTGGTCTCGAACAAATTGACCCACCCTAACCTACATACTTCCTTAAATCTGCCTTTTCCATATGTAAAAGCGTTTTTATTTTAAATTTTTTTTTGGAGTTTTTTTTTTGGTAAGAATATTTTACTGCGTGAGTAGATTTTGCGTGACTCACGCGTGAGCATGATTGAATCTGGCGTGAGTAAGTTTTTTATTACTCACGTGATCGTGAGTAATAAAAAAATTAAGTGAGTGATTAGTGAGTGATTCGATTATTTTTTGCGTGAGCGTGAGTGAGTCAAAATCCACTCACGCGCCCATCTCTAGTTTGAAATAAATTAATAAAAAAAGAATAGGTAAAAATAGAACAAACTTTTTTGTTTTTTAAATCATTACATTGGTGGAGGGTATTTAAAGATTCGGCACAGCCGAATATAGCTTTTTTACTTGTTTTTTTTTTTTTAACGGATATCATTTGAATTGGAAACAGTGTAGTCAAAAATGTTATTTAATAAACAAAAATTTATTAAAAAAAAATTTTATTAAAAAAAATAATTCCTTTTAACAGGATTTGAACCAGTGACCCATGGATTTCTACATGTTTATTTCCATAAACAACGGAGCTACCGAAGGTATAAAAACCCACTCTAATTAACAAGTTTTTTTTTAAAAAAAGCGGATATCGTTTAAATTGGAAACAGTGTAGTCAAAAATATGTTCTAATAAAAAAAATATTAAAAAATAAATAAAAAAAAAAAAATCCTTCGAACCGGATTTGAACCAGTGACCTATGGATTTCTACATGTTTATTATTTTAAACCTCTACAGTCCACCGCTCTACCAACTGAGCTATCGAAGGTATTAAAAAACAGCCAACTAAAATAGCAACATAAAACTAAAACACAAAAATATCAAACTAAAAATAGATTTAGCTTATCAACAAACACTGTTCATATACAAAATTGTTGTTATCATTCATTCAGTCACTCACTCATTCAGTTATGTTAATGCTGCATATAAATTAGATTGAACTAGATTTATAAAATTTATAAATCAAAAGACAATGCGACTATAAAAAAAAGTGAAAGGTAAACACATCTTTATTGTTTTTTTTTATAAATAAATTTAATTTATCAACAAATATAACATTAACTTTTCTTAAACAAAACTAATTAAGTTGTCTATTTATAATACCTTCGATAGCTCAGTTGGTAGAGCGGTGGACTGTAGAGGTTTAAAAAAACATGTAGATATCCATAGGTCACTGGTTCAAATCCGGTTCGAAGGAGACAATTTTTTAAATTGTTTCAATTCAAAAAAATATGTTGAAAAAAAATTAATTCGGCTTAAAAACTTAAAAGATTTTTATCAAATAAAAAGTTTTGAAAAAAAATCGTCTTGATTTTTATTGATTTCAAAATAATAAAAACCCGAGTAAAAAAGTTCCTATATAGTTGTATATAATTTTATAAACATCATATATGATTAAATAGAATTATATAGAATTTGATGCGAAAAATGAGTCGATAAAACTATATAAAATTTGATCAATGTTTCATATATTTTGATAAATTTTTTATATAATTTTATGCGAAATTTGGACCCCTATTTTTATATAACAACAGCAAATTTATATAATTAGATATAATTATATAAAAAAATATAAAATTGTATAAAACTGTATAAAACTATATAAGGTTACATAAAATTATATATAATTATATATAATTAAAACAAAATTTTATGATTTATATAAAACTTGATATAATTTTATGTAACTTTATATAGTTTTATACAGTTTTATACAATTTTATATATTTTTATATAATTGTATCTAATTATATAATTTTCCTATTATTATATAAAAATAGGGGTCCAAATTTCGCATAAAATTACATAAAAAATTTATCAAAATATATGAAACATTGATCAAATTTTATATAGTTTTATCGACTCATTTTTCGCATCAAATTCTATATAATTCTATTTAATCATATATGATGTTTATAAAATTATATACAACTATATAGGAACTTTTTTACTCGGGAAGATTTTAGTTTAGAAATTTTAACACAAGATTTTCTATACCTTCGATAGCTCAGTTGGTAGAGCGGTGGACTGTAGAGGTTTAATAAAAAACATGTAGATATCCATAGGTCACTGGTTCAAATCCGGTTCGAAGGAGACAATTTTTTAAATTAATTTCAATTTAAAAAATTATGTAGAAAAAAATTAATGCGGCTTAAAAACTTAAAAGATTTTTGTTAAATAAAAAGTTTTGAAAAAAAAATCGTCTTGATTTTTATTGATTTTAAAATAATATAAAGATTTTAGTTTAGAAATTTTAACAAAAGTTTTCCTATACCTTCGATAGCTCAGTTGGTAGAGCGGTGGACTGTAGAGGTTTAAATAAACATGTAGATATCCATAGGTCACTGGTTCAAATCCGGTTCGAAGGAGACAATTTTTTAAATTGTTTCAATTTAAAAATTTAAAAAAATATCTTATAATTTGGCTTTAAAGCTCAAAAGATTTTTATTAAATAAAAAATAATACAGGTTTTAGTTTTGAAAAAAAAAACTAATTCGTGTTGATTTTTATTGATTTAAAAATTAAATAAAGATTTTAGTTTAGAAATTTTCACACAAGTTTTCTTATACCTTCGATAGCTCAGTTGGTAGAGCGGTGGACTGTAGAGGTTTAAAAAACATGTAGACATCCATAGGTCACTGGTTCAAATCCGGTTCGAAGGAGACATTTTTTTAAATTGTTTCAAAATTAAAAAAAAAAATATGTTAAAAAAAATTACTTCGGCTTAAAAACTCAAAAGATTTTTTATTAAATAAAAAAATAAGGTTTTAGTTTTGAACAAAATAAAAATATTTGTCTGGATTTTTATTGATTTAAAAATGAAATAAAAATTTATGTTTAGAAATTTTAACACACGTTTTTCAATACATTCGATAGCTCAGTTTGTACACTCAAAAATAACCTTGTCAAATCACAAGAAAAAGTCTCGTAATCCCATTGACTAATATTTGACAGTTTTCCTTGTTTTTCAACAAAAATTTTTCGATCGAAATTTACATTTTAACATGATAATGTTTTTAGGCTGGTGTCTAATTTTAAAAAAGTTGCAGGACGCCAACTCAGTTTGACTACATAAGCTAACAATTAATGAAAAAGAAAAGAAGAATTACTATTTCCATTTTCTTAAAACCAAAAATTTTAATAACTTGGGTTTGTAACTTTGATAATAACTCACCTCGTGGTGAATAAAACCGTTTTTCACCAGGTGGTGAATAGAAAGTAACATAATTATTTTTCATAATTTTTTTTTTTCATCTAATTTTTTTCATCAATTTTTTTTTACATCAAAAAATTTTTCTTTTCATCAAAAAATTCATCAAAAACTTTTTTTCATCAAAATTTTTTTTCACCAAAAATTTTGGGTTCATTAAATTTTTTTTCTATCAAATTTTTCTTTCCATAAAATTTTTTTTTTCATCAATTTTTTTTTTTGCATAAATTTTTTTTTTATCAAACTTTTTTTTTCATCATTTTTTTATGATTTTTTTTTTTTTTTTTTATCAAAAATTTTTTTTTATACCCTCCAACCACAGTATGGGGGTATACTCACTTTGTCATTCCGTGTGTAACACATCGAAATATCGGTCGGGTACCCCACAAAGTATATATAATATTGATCCATGATAGAATCTAAGACAATCTAGCGATGTCCGTCCGTCCGTCTGTAGAAATAACGATGAGCTAGCCAAACCAAAAGAGCTAGACCCCTGATTTTGGGCAAGAATATCTCTTATGTTACTGGTAAGGTTAAGTTCGAAGATGGGCAAAATCGGACCAGGGGGGAAAAAGTTCCCTCTTGAAGAACTAAAACGACCCCTGAAAAATACGATATTTTTACGAGTTTTTTTTAATTTTTGCTCAAAAAATGTAACATTTGTATGTTCATAGACCTGCTCTTGGACCAAGGGGGTTAGAAACTTCGATTTCTTTCAGGCCACCCCCCTTTGTGGGCGTTGTCAGAGAAATTAATTTAAAATAACGATTAAAATTTATTATTTAAGCGTAAATATCATACACAAATAATTTGTAAACATATATAGGGGGTACATGTGTCCCCCACCAACATCAACGACCTCCCCCCCTAAAAAAATACGCCCCTTCGATTTTTTTTTAATGTTAAACGTGTTGGAGGGTATAAAAGTTTCGGCACAGCCGAATTTAACACTCTTACTTGTTTTCATTAATTTTTTTTTTTATAAAATTTTTTTTATCAAAATTTTTTTTTTTCATAAATTTTTTTTTTCATATTTTTTTTCATCAATTTTTTCATCAAATTTTTTTATCAAATTTTTAGTATCAATTTTTTTTTTCACCAAAAGATTTTTTTTTTTCATATTTTTTTTACATCAAAAAATTTTTCTTTTCATCAAAAACTTTTTTCATCAATTTTTTTTTCACCAAAAATTTAGGGTTCATTAAATTTTTTTTAACATAATTTTGTTTTTCGTGCAAAAAAAAAAAAAAATATTTTTTTTCACAAAACTACTTTTTTACCAAGTCTAAGCTTTTCGCATAAACATTTTCCATTTGTTTATAAAATGTACATAAAACGAGTGAGAGTGTTATATTCTTTGGTGCCGAATCTTCTATACTCTCCAAAATGTAAAAACACTTTTAACATGATAATGTTTTTAGGCTGGTGTCTAATTTTAAAATAGTTGCAGGACGCCACCTCAGTTTGACTATATAAGCTAACAACTAACAAAAAAGAAAATTGGAATTACTGTTTTCATTTTCTTAAAACCAAAAATTTTACTAACTTGGGTTTGTAACTTGGATAATAATTCACCTCGTGGTGAATAACAAATATATTCACCAGCTGGTGAATAAAACGTAACATAATTATTTTTCATCAATATTTTTTTCATCAATATTTTTTTTTTCATCAATATTTGTTTTTTTCATCAATATTTTTTTTTTCATCAATATTTTTTTTTTCATCAATATTTTTTTTTTCATCAATATTTTTTTTTTAATCAATATTTTTTTTTTCATCAATATTTTTTTTCATCAATATTTTTTTTTTCATCAATATTTGTTTTTTTTCATCAATATTTTTTTTTTTTTCATCAATATTTTTTTTCATAATTTTTTTTTTTCATTAAATATTTATTTTTATCAAACTAATTTTTTCATTAAAACCCTTTTTTCATCAAAAACTTTTTGTTGTCGGCAAACATAGACAAACAGATAGATGGATATCACTAGAATGTCTTAGAAAGCTTTACAGATCAATAATATATAAACATAACGGGGTCCTCGACCGATATTTCAACGCATTTTGCATAAATATAATGACAAATTAATATATTGTTATTTTTCCTAGAAAAATTTTGCTTTGGAAAGAACACCTACTTATACAGCAAAACATTATCATGATTCAATGGTTTGGGCACGAGTACAAACTTCGCAGACATTTTTTACACTTATTTTTGCACTCACCTACGAAATGTACAGCTCTTTTGGTTTTTTAATGGGGTTCTCGACTGATATTTTAATTCGTTTTGCATGGTATAGCAAAGTAATATAACATCATTTTTTCTAAAAAAACTTTGCTTTGGCAAGTACAACCAAATCTTCCGCAAAACATTATCATGATTTAATGTTTTGGGCAAGAGTACAAAATTCGCAGGCATTTTTTTTTTGTATAATATTACATTTTTTTGTTGTAATTTTACAAATTTCCAAGAAAATTTTACAAAAAAAGTCTGTAAATTCACGAGAATTCCTTGTAAGTTTAATTGCGCCAAAAAATTTGTAGATTTACAACTTTATTGGTAAAAAGTTTGTAAAATTAGAAAAAAGCTCGTAATTTTTACTAGGAATTCTCCTAAAATAGGAGGTAGCAAAAAATCTAGTAAAGTCACGAGAATTCCTTGCAAGTTTTATTGCATAAATTTAAAATTTTATTGATAAGAAGTTTGTAAAATAACAAAATTTTGATTAAAGCTTGTAAAATTACTAGGAATTCTCGTCAAATAGGATGTGACAAAAAATAACAAACCTTACTTGTCATTTTACAAGGTTTTTTGTTTTGACCGTAGGGCGGTAAACTGTAGAGGTTTAAAAAAACATGTAGAAGTCATCCATACGTCACTAGTTCAAATCCGACTCAAAGAATTACATTAAAAAAAAAATTAATTCAAAACGTTTTATAAAATTTTCTATAACTGAGTTCACAGAAAAAATTTGAAACAAATTTCAATCAAAAAAAAACGCGGATTCAATCAATTTTGTGATTAATTCCTACAATTAAAAAAATTGTTATACCAATCAAACATTTTTTCGATTTTGATCAAAAATTTGTATATGTTGCTCACAATAAAAACAAGTAAGAAAATTATAGTCGGTCAAGACCGTCATATAATACCCTACACCAGAGTTTTTCGAAAATTGGCCCCGGAAAATGGGTCCTATGGACCGATTAGATTAGATTTAATAAGTGTAAAAAACACTCACAAATCAAATTTGAGTGAAATGGCCTTCTATTTGTTGACAATAAACCGCTTTAACTGAATATCGGGCGAAATTTTCAAAAGGGGCCTAAGTCGAAAACTGATTCGATGACTATCAGATTTTATAAAGTTATTTAAGTACACGTTTAACATACACAAACAAAATTGTAATTAAATATTTTCATGAAATTTGAGAGATTTATGTGAAAATCGGGAAGGTGGTTTGTATGGGGGCTACAAGAAGAACTGGTCCGATTTCTTTAAAATTCAGAATGATGATTTTTGACGACAAAACACGTTAACCTGCCAAATTATTAGAGTCATTTGAGTCAAAACTAAAGAGGACATTTGTATGGGGGCTAGGTCTAAATATGGACCGATTCTATAAACTTCGTCCTTGGGCCAAGAAAGGCTTAAGTTTAAAATTTCAAGTCAATTGAATAAAAATTGCGACCTGTATCGTGTTTACACCGTTTACATAAACAGACGGACGGACAGACGGACGGACGGACAGACGTACATCGCTAAATCGACTCAAAAAGTGATTCTAAGTCGATCGGTATTCTTAAAGTTTGGTCTAGGACCAATATTTCTGGTAGTTACAAAAATCAGCACAAACTCATAATCAGGGTTGGCAACCGAAACGAATAACGGTATCGGTAACGGTATTGGTATTATATATTTTTTATATCGGTAACGGTAAAAGTAACGGTATTTTCGATTATTTCGGTAACGGTTCACCGTTACCGAAACATCAATACCGGTACGTACCGGTATTATAAATAAAATGTTAACAAGTCACAAATTTGTTAAAAATCGAAAAAAAAATTAAAAAAAACTGTTAAATTATGTAACTTTTCTATACATAATTATTAGAGTTCGTTTGGTGACTATGTCACTTTATCTGTTTATCGGATATCATCATTTTTTTAAAGGATTTAGGGTAGCTAAAAAGAATGCCGGTATTTTTTTGAAAAAATTTTCACTCCTTGGGGTGGTTCAAAGCATTTGAAATCGCGGATTTTGAGCTGATTTTTCTGCAGAGAAAAAACGGCTGAATATATTGCAAATCGGATTTCACCAGTCGATGCTACAGCAAAAATTAATACAGCAGCAGTTTTTTGAACTCTTAAAAAAGTTCCAATAACCCACAGCAGGGGGCGGAAAAATTGATTTTTTTTAAAAAAAAATTTAAATTATTTTTTTAATAATGCACGATGGAGAGGCAGTTTTTTCTAAGAAAATTGGTACAAAAAGCACCTTTCTATCACAACCCATTAAAAAGTTATAAGGCTTCAAAGTTTTTTTTTCTAATGGTAAAATTAAGTATAAAACACTGACCGAAATTTGAAAATTTTTTGGATGGGTCAGCGGTCTGGACGCTCGTTTTCGATTTGCCTCTCAATGCTGATTCCAAATCTGGTTTCCAAAATGTTCCGTAACATCAGGTTTTTGAAATAATTGAGGTCAAAGTTCATAAAAAACGCATTTCTGTGCATTATTGAGAGCATTTTTTGATGTTTTTGGATAATATTCTGGGATCATAAAACTTGTTTTCGATTAACATTTCGATGCTGATTCTGAATCTAGTTTTCAAATTTTTCTATCACGTCATGTTTTCGAGAAAATTGAGGTCAAAGTTCTCAAAAAACGTGTTTTTGCCCATTTTTGAGAGCTTATAACTTTTTTAACGGGTTGTGATAGAACGGAAAATTTGGTACCATTTTGTTAAGCTAAAATTGCCCTTTAATTGTGCACATTTAAAAAAATTAATTTAAAAGAAAATGGAAAAACCTTATATTTCCGCCCTCTGTGGTGGGTTTTTGGAACTTTTTTAAGAGTTGGAAAAAATGCCATTGTATTAATTTTTGCTGTAGAATCGACTGGTGAAATCAATTTTGCAATATATTCAGCCGTTTTTTCTCTGCAGAAAAATCAGCTCAAAATCCGCGATTTCAAATGCTTTGAACCACCCCAAGGAGTGAAAATTTTTCCAAAAAAATACCAGCATTCTTTTTAGCTTCCCTAAATCCTTTAAAAAAATGATGATATCCACAGATCTAATTTTCAAAATTAACTCTAATAATTATATATGTACTAATATTAAATACTATGAATTAATTCAGAATTAAAATAAAACATTCACGCAATAATATAATTCAACAAATACGAACTCATGTTCGTAGAGACACCTTTGTCCAATAAGCAAAAAAATCTGCATTTTACGCCATATGAGAAATCTGCATTTTAAGCCAGTTGAGAAATCTGCTGATTATAGCAGACGAGGTTTGCTAAATTTCTGTCTGGATAATCCAGGTAGAATCTGCTTAAAAAAACCGTCAAGACAGCAGACAAATCTGCTGATTTTAATAGAGAAATCTGCTGATTTCAAATAAACAGTTCAGGATGTGATCAAAATTGTTTGTCCTGTTGTTAAAAAAAATCGGCAGGGATAAAAAAAAAATTGGCAAGGATGTTATCGGGTATCGGAGGGGCACCTTTCCTTTCGCCATAAATGTTGGGAAATAAATTTTATTTATATTTACGCATAAATAATACAATTTTATCAATATTTAATTTAATTTGCTATAGCCAAGCCCCCAAAAGGTTCGGACCGAAAAAAATCGCATTTTCTAATCTTGGTCAATGAACTTCACACGGCATAAAAATTTTTCATTTTCTAAACAAATAGACAAAAAAAATAAATAAAATATGTTTTCTAGGGTTTTGTAAGTTTTTCAAGGGGGAACTTTTTTCATCTGTTCCGATTTTCCCATTCCGGAACTTAACCAGCCCATATGACCATAAGACGTATTCGTACCAGAAGAGTAGCACGTTTATTTTGGATCGTATCGTATCTTCTACAGACGAAAAGACGAACATCGCATACAATCGATTACTGATTAATAATATAAAATCTTTATGAGGTCCAAGATATTCGAATTTTGTTAATTGCGAATGTAATCATTGGTTGGATTGGCAATGAACAAAAATTTGTTTTTTTATTTTAAGTATATTAAAAATATTTTAATATGTTTTTAATCCACAAAAAAATTAAAATAAATAATATTAATGCAACCGAAACAAAACCGTTATAATACCGGTAAAAAACCGAATAAAGGTAACGGTTTTTTATCGGTAACGGTATTTAAAAATTTTTATTTCGGTATTGGTAACGGTAACGGTAGTCAATATTAAAGGGTTTTTAATCGGTAACGGTATTGAAAGGGTAACGGTAGCCAACACTGCTCATAATACCCTGTACCACAGTGTGGTGTAGGTAGAGTTTTTCTTTTCCCGGACTTTTTCATTTCCCGGGAAAGCGGGATTCATTTTTAAATTTCCCGGGATCCCGGGAATTCCCGCAAAAAGTAAAAACCCAAATTTTTTGTCAAAAAAATGTATAAAAACCTTATGAATGCGATTACAGTATTTATAATGTTTATTACCACCATAAAAATCTTATTTAGGACCTCTAAAACAAAAAAAAATAATAAGTTTCGAGAAAAATATAAAAAATTTTGTTACACAGTTTTTATAAAAAAAAACGGCCCAAATATGTCAAAGTCTTTTAAAAAGTATTTTTAAGGGAATATGTTCCTTCACCTCACTTTATCTGTTTTAATAATAAAAATTGATCATTTATTCTTATTCATCTCAGTTAATTATTACAATTGGTTCTCAAAGTTTTGCCTCTAAAACACAATATTGGTATTCTGAGTCTTACTTGCCAGCCCTGCCACTGGTGGTAAAAGAGCACTTTTTAAAATTATCTTTCAAAATACATGTATTTTTTGAAAGAAATACATGTATTCCTGATTCCTGAGAAATTTCTCAATTATGTCTCTGAAACTGAATGTAACTGTTTCAGAAAAACTAAATTATAAGAAAATTTACATTAAAAAGTTAATAAAAAAAATTAAAATTCTGCTTTCTAAAAGAAAAACTTGTTAATTTCAGAGTCATTCCTTGCACAAATTTTATATCAATTTATCGATTTAATTATCGATAATTTTACATCAATTTATCGATTCAGCTTCTAAAAAAAGGATCAGGTTCCGATAATTATATCCTATCGAAGATTTAGATCTAATTTAGAAGGGATCTCTTGGAATACTTTTTAAGCCCTCCTGGCCCCTGTGTACGTTTCTGCCATCAATTATCAACAATTTTAATAAAATCTCTAAAAAATCACATATAAAATAACACTGTGCAACACGAAAAATGAGCCTCAATGGCTTCAACGCCATATGAAAGTATACCATCAAATGGACAAAATCACCAAAGGGTTTTGCAAAGTCAGTTCGGATTTCTTTTTTATAGCCCAAAATAAGTTTTTATTTTTTTATCAAAGGCGTTTGGAAAACGTCAAAAATACTATAATAAGAACACATCTGAGCTTCAAAATATGATTTGATGTCTTCAGTGAAATTTTATGGCGGTTCTTTTCTTAGAAGATTTTAACCCTCTAGCTGCCATTTTAAGGTGTCATTTTAGTCCTTTTTCAAAAACTAAACACAGAAGTCTAATAAAACATCCATTTAGAGGGTTAAAATGTTCTACAAAAATTTTCCTCATAAAATTTCACTAGGGGTTTTCAAATGTTTAAAGTTTGTGCGACATGTGCAAAGTGCTTAAAAAGGATCAAGTATAAATAACACAGCTCAACAAGAAAATGCGTATTGGATTCTGGTTAGTGATTTGGATGGTGTCTGTTGCGCTGATTCCAAATCCAGAGCCCAAATTTGTCTATCACATCAGGATTTTGAATAATTCGCGGTTAAAGGGCCGAAAAAGGGCATTTTTGACCCTTTTTAAAAGCTCATAAAATAATATCCTGACATGCAAATGACTTGGTATCAAGCTCATTCGAAAGCCTGTAATTTTCTCTTAAAGATAAGATAAAATGTTCTAAAAATTTAATTTTCTAAAATGGTAAAAAAATCATTAGCAAAAAACCTTCCATTTTTTCAATATTTAGTTTATTAACACAGTGTTTTTAAACAAATTTCCATACAAATTCATACGTAAATTTTAGATTTATAGCACTTGCGGCTAATGATTTTTTTACCATTTTATAAAATTAAATTCCAAGAAGATTTGATCTTGTCTAAAAGAGAAAATTACACACTTTCGAATGAGCTAGATGCCAAGTCATTTGCATGTCAAGATCTTATTTTAGAGGCGTTCAAAAATGGTCAAAATGGGCATTTTTTGACACTGAAACCGCGATTTTCTCAAAATTGTGACGTGATAGAAAAATTTAAGTGGCCGTTTTGGAATCGGGGCACCAAACCCTATCAACTTTTTTTGGTTTCATCCAAAACGCAGCTACAAACCTCAGATTTGTAGAGCGGTGTAATCAATGTTTGTTATTTTTTTTACCAAAGCAGTGTTAAAAAATATCGACAAAAACAGTGCAAGTATACTTTTGAGCTAAAAATGATGTGCTGATGTGTTTTATAAAATTTTATGATGATTCTTTTCTTTAACCAAATTAACCCTCTAGCTACCTTTTTAAAGGGTCATTTTTGTCCTTTTTTAAAAGAAATACAAAAAAAGTCTCTAAAAAAAGGCAGTTAGAGGGTTAAAATGTTTTACAAATATTTTCTGCATCAAATTTTACTAGGGCACGTCTAAGACAGAAAGTTCGTCCAGCATATAGAAAATGCTTAAAAATTTTAAAGTATTTACATAATTTTTTTATACCCTCCACTCTAGTGATAGAGGGTATATACAAGTTTGTCATTCCGTTTGTAACTCATCGAAATATCGGTCTGTGACCCCATAAAGTATATATATTCATGATGCCCGATCGATTTTAAGACATTCTAGCGATGTCCGTCTGTCCGTCTGTCCGTCTGTCCGTCTGTCCGTCTGTCTGTCTGTCTGTCTGTCTGTCTGTGGAAAATGCTCTCGCGGACAAAATATTGCACAGAGATGACTGAAACTTAACATATATATTGGAAGTTCTCCCGAGAAGTTTGGTATTGCATTTGAGCGATATTGGTTCAGCGGTTCAAAAGTTATGAACGAAAATGTAAGCACACCTCAAAAATTCCAGTACATTCAACATAACCTAAAAATACAAAATGCTCTAAATCGGCTTCTGGTTGACATATGAGGCATTCCACACCAAATGTCCAGCAAAAAAAAACACGTGTCGCAGGAATTTCTGAATAGGTTGTATGGATAGCTCTATATGGAACTAAGAAAATTGCGTTTTTGGTTTTTCAATTTTTCAAAAACTGGGCTGAGGAGGCGTGGTCAAATATTGGAAAAATGGTCAAATTTGTGTCGAGTTGCCTTGATTAAATATTTATCACATTAAAACGGAATGCACCACAATCTCAAAAATTTACATTCTTATATAGTTTTGTATGGGCTATCGATTAAAATTTTTTTTTTGGAAAATTTTCAGAACCCGTTCTGAAATTTTCCATTTTTTAAAAAAGTCAATTTATCAAAAATCCGGCCACTTTTTTTTTTTTTTTTTAATTTTTTTTTTTAAAGTTTAGATGTTTGTCCATCCACACAAAAAAATTCAGAAACACGTTCGGCGTTTTTTTCGAGAAAATCGCATTTGAATATTGAATTTCACGACAATTTTGGAATTTCCTTGTATTTTCTTGTTAAAACATGGCGTATGAGTAACAAATTTTTGCGAAACCAACGAGTTGATCCCATTTTAATTATTTGTTCATGTGTGGTGCAGTATAGAGATGGGCGTGAGTGCGATTTGACCCACGCAAGATTTGACCCACGCAATTAAAGCCACTGACGACTCGTTATTATTTTTAGTTTACTTGTGCAATCACGTGAGTCAATTTACTGTTACTCACGCAGTTTTTGATTACGCTCACGGTTGTTCACTCACGCTGATGATGATTTTACAAAAATAATAAAAACAACAAATTTTCTATGAAAAAATCCCTGAAAACGAAAACTCAAAAAAACACTAAAATTCAAAAAAAAAAAATTGTTAAAAATCACAAAAACTTACTCAAGAAAAATTTTAAGCATTCACTCATCTCGCAAAAATTGGACTTCATAATCACTCACGAAATGTTCTACTAACGCTACTTCTTTAATGTCGTGAATAGCTTAGTACGTGACTCGCGAGTCATTTTTTTCAAATGTTGAACGTTAAAGGATATGTACCTATAATGTAGTGTCCGATTTATTGCTCCCGCTTAAATGCGCTTATCCAAAATATTAAATAAATCAGAAGGTTATTGATGCATTTACATAAAAAAAAACTCTTATAAACGCACATCAAGTGGTCTGTCTGTCTGTATGTACGTCTATCTGTCTGGCTGTATGTATGTCTGCTTGTATGTCTGATAAACAAAACCCCGCTTAAATGCGTAAGACTGGTAAAAGAGTTTCATACAAAGTTCACTGAAATATCAAAACTAAAATGAACTGAAATATCACCACTAAAATGAGTTCCCCGCTTTATTGATTCACTTGCGGAAGCATAAATAACAATAAACAAATTCAAAAACTTAAGATCACTAGATTAACGTTTATATGCATCAATATTCTTTTGATTTATCTTATATTTTGGATAAGCGCATTAAAGCGGGAGCAATAAATCGGAGACTACATTGTAGGTACATATCCTTTAACGTTCAACATTTGAAAAAATTGACTCGCGGGTCACGTACTAAGCTATTTTTAATTAAACCCTCACTTAGTTTTCACTTAACAAACTTGAGTTATGCGTTAGTGTCATTCTTGCCTGAATCACGCAAAAACGTTACCAGAGACCTTTCCTATTTATACTATATTAGAGATGGTTGACTCACTTGCAAATCACACGTGAGTAAAAACTAAATCACTCACGATATTAAAGAGGTAGCGTGAGTAGAAAAACATTTCGTGAGTGATTAGGAAGTCCAATTTTTGCGATGTGATTTTTAACTTTTTTTTTTATTCTTACTGTTTTTTTTTTGAGTTTCCGTTTTCAGTGCTTTGTTTTCATAGAAAATTTGTTGTTTTTATTATTTTTGTAAAATCATCATCAACGTGAGTGAACAACCGTGAGCGTAATAAAAAATTGCGTGAGCGTGAGTAACAGTAAATTGACTCACGTGATTGCACAAGTAAACTAAAAATAATAACGAGTCGTCAGTGACTTTAATTTCGTGGGTCAAATCTTGCGTGGGTCAAATCGCATTCACGCCCATCTCTATATTGCACCACACATGAACAAATAATTAAAATGGGATCAACTCGTTGGTTTCGCAAAAATTTGTTACTCATACGCCATGTTTTAACAAGAAAATACAAGGAAATTCCAAAATTGTCGTGAAATTCAATATTCAAATGCGATTTTCTCGAAAAAAACGCCGAACGTGTTTCTGAATTTTTTTGTGTGGATGGACAAACATCTAAACTTTAAAAAAAAAAATTAAAAAAAAAAAAAAAAAGTGGCCGGATTTTTGATAAATTGACTTTTTTAAAAAATGGAAAATTTCAGAACGGGTTCTGAAAATTTTCCAAAAAAAAAAAATTTAATCGATAGCCCATACAAAACTATATAAGAATGTAAATTTTTGAGATTGTGGTGCATTCCGTTTTAATGTGATAAATATTTAATCAAGGCAACTCGACACAAATTTGACCATTTTTCCAATATTTGACCACGCCTCCTCAGCCCAGTTTTTGAAAATTTGAAAAACCAAAAACGCAATTTTCTTAGTTCCATATAGGGCTATCCAAATAACCTATTCAGAAATTTACGGGACACATGTTTTTCTGTAGCGGGACATTTGGTGTGGAATGCCTCATATGTGAACATAATTGAACACCAAATGGTATTTAAACAAGTACGAACATATTTTTTGAATAAAAAGAAAAAAATCGCGGATTTTTTTTTTTTACCAAATTTTTTTTCGCGGAAATTTTTTTTCATTTTTTTTTTTTTTTTCAAAAGTAATTTCCTTTTAAATAAAGTTTTTTGCAATAATCTTTTGAAATTGTGGAGGGTATCACTACATTCGGCAAGGCCGAATTTAACTTTTTTACTTGTTTTATATTTTGTTTGGGCCGAAATATAAAAAAAACAAGTAACAGAGTTAAATTCGACTTTGTCGAATGTATTAATACCCTTCACGATGTAAAAAGTTTATTAAAAAAAAAAAAACAAAAAAAAAAAATCCGCGAAAAAAAAAATTTTTGGTAAAAAAAAATCGACGAAAATGTTTTTTTTTTTTTTAAATATGTTTGTAATTGTTTAAATACCATTTGGTGATCAATTCTGTTCACATATGTCAACCAGCACCCGAATTAAAGCATTTTGTGTTTTTAGGTTATGTTGAATGTACCACAATTTTCGAAGTGTTCTTACATTTTCGTTCATAACTTTTGAACCGCTGAACCGAATTCGGTCAAATGCAATACCAAACTGCTTAGGGCAACAACAAGTAAATATGCTAAGTCTTAGTTATATCTTTTTAATATTTTGGCCACACTGAAAGAATTATTGTTCATTCCATCTATGAACAAATTTCATAAAACCAAATTCATAGAATCTATGAAACAATTCATTGGCTGAATGAATATTCATTAGTATTCTGAAATTTTTCATAGAATTTTATTCATAGATTTTATTAAATTCATAGAAAAAATTCATAGAATTAATGAATGTCATTCATAGAAGAAAATGCCATCAATATGCCATTTAATTTTTTAAATAATTAAAATAATGTAACAATAATTAAAACAGTTGAATAAATTGATTAAAAAAATAATAAAAAAAAATAAAAAAACATTTAAAAAAAAATTTCATTGCTGCCCTGACCGGGGCTAGAACCCAAGACCTACCGGCTGAAGTGGCAATTGTCGACGCCTTAGCTATCAGCGCCACCAAAGAAGAAAAATCTCGCCAACTAACGCTTGGTTTTATAACGCTTCATTTTTGTAAATACACAAAATATTTGTTTTCTACAAACACACACACAGCTTTTGGCAGAGCATTGTGACAGAGCAAAGACAAAACTTAATATGTTAGTAGAATATTATTCAAAATAGCTTTTAAGTGTTGTTACTTGTTTATATAATTTAGCTAAGTGGTTAGACACTAAGCTTCACGAACAAGAGGTTCTATGTTCGAATCTCGGTGGGGATAAGTTAAAAAAAAATTTAAATTTTTAAAAATAGAAAATAGTAAATAAATGAAATAATAAAAATAAAATAAAAAAAAAATAAAATTGAAATAATAAAATAAATAAAAATAGAATTGAATAATATTTTTTCCATAGCCTATGAACTTTTTCATAGGTTTCTGGTTTCTATGAATTTGTTTCATAGATTCTATGAAGGGCATCATTGGCTCACTTCTAATGATTTTTTTCATAGAATCAATGTACGTTTTCATAGCCGTAATGAACAAAATTCTTTCAGTGCATGATTACTTTTTTGACTGCATTTTTTTATAGACATTTTGGTATTATTTTTTAAAAAGGACAAAAATGACCCTTTAAAACGGGAGCTAGGGGGTTAATTTGGTCAAAGAAAAGAATCACCATAAAATTTTATAAAACACATCAGAACATAATTTTTAGCTCAAAAGTATATTTGCACTGTTTTTTGACGATAGGTTTTAACACTGCTTTGGAAAAAAAAAATAACAAACATTGATTATTTATACTTGACCCTTTTTAAGCACTTTGCGCATGTCGCACAAACTTTGAATATTTGACAACCCCTAGTGAAATTTTATGAGGAAAATATTTGTAGAACATTTTATCCCTCTAAATGGACGTTTTGTTAGACTTCTGTGTTTAGTTTTTGAAAAAGGACTAAAATGACCCCTTTAAATGGCAGTTAGAGGGTTGAAATGTTCTAAGAAAAGAACCGCCATAAAATTTCACTGAAGACGTCAAATCATATTTTGAAGCTCAGATGTGTTCTTATTATAGTATTTTTGACGTTTTCCAAACGCCTTTGATAAAAAAATAAAAACTTCAATGGGCTATGAAAAAGAAATCCGAACTGACTTTGCAAAACCCTTTGGTGATTTTGTCCACTTGATGATCTACTTTCATATGGCGTTGAAGGCATTGAGGCTCAATGCGATGACCCAAAATTTGTTGCACAGTGTAATCAATAGAAGTCGAAAAAACAATAATTTCAAAGAAATTAAAATTCCCGGGAATTCCCGCTCTATTTCCCGGGATTTCGGGATCGAAAATTTACGGGAATTCCCGTGAAAAACTCTAGGTGTAGGGTATAAAAAGTAAAACCCGATTATTTTGTATATTTTTGAATTAATCTATTCAAATAATTTAAAGCAAAAAAAAAATCTGGCATGTTGAAAATTTGTTATTCGACAGTTAAAGAAAATAACAAAAATTTTAATGAAAACATTGATTGACTCATTTAAATTTTGTTGATCAATAGATTTAATTGAACATTTTAGCCAATAGTTTTTTGTGTGTTTAGTTCAACTTAAAGATCTTACTGGTCAATTTAAAAATAGAAAAAAAAAATTATGTAGAAAAAAAAAAAAAATAATTCGGCTTGAAAACTCAAAAAATTAGTTAAAAAAAAAATTAATTCGTCTTGACTTAAAACTAAAATAAAAATTTTAGTTAAGAAACTTTATCACAAGTTTTCCAATACCTTCGATAGCTCAGTTGGTAGAGCGGTGGACTGTAGAGGTTTAAAAAAAACATGTAGATATCCATAGGTCACTGGTTCAAATCCGGTTCGAAGGAAACAATTTTTTTTTAAATTGGTTTCAATTAAAACTTAAGAACTTTAGACACTGAAACAGATTTTTATTATAATTAAAACGATGTGAAGTTTTCAGTTTAGAAATTTAAACAAAGGTTTTCAAATACCTTCGATAGCTCAGTTGGTAGAGCGGTGGACTGTAGAGGTTTAGTAAAACATGTAGATATCCATAGGTCACTGGTTCAAATCCGGTTCGAAGGAGACATTTTTTTTTTCAATTGTTTAATAATAATATATTGTTATTGAATTGAAAACAAAAGATAAGATGCTGGTCTTAGCTTAGAAATTTAAACAAAAGTTTTCCAATACCTTCGATAGCTCAGTTGGTAGAGCGGTGGACTGTAGAGATTTAACAAAGCAAGTAGATATCCATAGGTCACTGGTTCAAATCCGGTTCGAAGGAAACAATTTTTAAAATTTTGTTCTAAATTTTTAGTTATTTTCCTTATTATGTATTTAAAAATTTTTTGAGGAGGTTTATTCTAGCTCGAGGTCATTACTCCCATTACTAATTAAACCTATGATATTCTCATAGAATAATTTTGAAGAAAATGGTTTTTCTGTTTGAAATTTATTTATTTTGGTAATTCGATGATTTTTTTTCACATTTTTTTTTTTCGCGAATTTTTTTTTTTTTAATTTATTTTTTCTCGAAAGTAATTTATATTTTAAATCCCAGGAAAATTTTTTGGAACAAATTCCTGGTTCAATAGATTCTTGAATATATTCTACGGTAATCACAATAACATTTTCTATGTAAAATTATTTTTCAAAAAACTACTTGCTTTAAAAAACGATTGCTTTCTGGACAATTTCAAACAAAAATCATTGATTCTGGAATGTTAAGTAGAACCGGTTGCAGGGTAATTTGATGCGTTCTGGAACCGATTATTTGTAACAGAAAAATTTGCTGGGAATAAAGCTTGTCCTGAAGGGAAAAACTACATTCGTCAAGGCCGAATTTTTCTTTTTAGCTTGTTTTTTTTTTAAAGCTTTGACAAGTTTTCCTTTTCTTTGTTTTTTATACAGATAATTCATTTAAAATGTCTGTTTTAGCAAAAAAATCTGCTAAAAGTTTGCTTATTTTAATTGAAAATCGTTTTACAGATTTCTGTTAAATTTAGTTTTTGTAATGAAACTATTACAGAAACTTAGTAAACAAATGAAAAAATGTTTAACCAAAAAATGTTTAACAATTTAAGTGCAACGTAATTTTTTTTCATAATATGTTTATTAGGGTGGTTCATAAAAACAAAAGTTGGATTTTTGTACATACCACCCGGAATATATATTAAGCACCGTGAGAAATATATATATAGATCCAATGTTTAGGGTCGCTACCGGGCCCTAAACATTGGATCTAAAAAAAAAGTTCACACAATGAAAAAAAAAAAAATCGATTTTTATTTTTTTAATTTTTTTGTATAATTAAGCTAAATTAGCTTATTAATGACAAAAAGTTTCATTTTGGTCCTACAAGTACTTCAGTTCCAAAAGTGACCATGAAAAAAAAAAAATTAGGCTGGTTGGGGTCTTACTCTAATTTTTTTTTTTTTTAGTTTTGATAAGCTTACGTTATAGGGTTTTAGTTGCTCTTGATAACGTTTTCTGCTTAACATTTTTTATTTGTTGCTAAACAACGTTTAATTGCGGCGAAAGTCAAAAATTGATATTTTCAAAAAAAAAAAAAAAAAAATACAACAAAAAAAAAATTTTATTTTTTTTTGTATTTTTAATTATAATTTTAAAAATAAAAAAATATAATTAAACATACAAAAAAAATCTAAAATTTTTTTCATTATTTTTTTTTTAAATATCATTTAGGTATTCTTCGCCATTTCTTAGATATTTCAGAACAAATAAAATTTTTTATGCAGAATGTATTACCAAAACCAACTACAAACGTATTATCTAAGCTTATTAAAACTAAAAAAAAAAAATTTTTGAAAAATTTTTAGAATACGACCCTAATCATCCAAAAAATTTTTTTCGTGCTCACTTTTGGAACTGAAATACTTGTCCGACCAAAATGAAACTTTTGTAGTTAATAAGCTAATCAAGCTAAATTATAATAAAAATAAAAATAATATTTTTTTCAGATTTTTTTATTAAGGTTTAGGGGTCGCTACCGGGCCTCAAACTTTAGGTCTTAAAAAAAATTTTTTTCACACAATCAAAAAATTTTTTTTTTAAGACCCAAAGTTTGAGGCCCGGTAGCGACCCCTAAACCTTAATAAAAAAATCTGAAAAAAATCACGTGTTATTTTTTCAAGGTGCTTAATATATATTCCGGGTGGCCCATACAAAAATCCAAAAAAAAGAGCCATATGTGAACCAGCCTAATGTATATTCTTTATTATTGTTTTTTATTGTGCCATAAAAAATTATAACATACGCTGAATCATCGTATTACGCATAGGTGGGTTGTTTTATCAGTAATTATTGTAAATTAGTAATAGTTAGTTCATGACCGTTAATTATAAACTGAATATAGTTTAATATCAACAAACTGAAAATTTTTTAATTTCTGAGACATTTCTTCTATAGAAAAATTTTTCCTATAGAAAAATTTCTTAGAATCACAAACTTTTTTATAGGAAAAATGTCTCTGAATCTGAGACATTTTTTATAGGAAATATCTCTAAAAATTTTAGACTTTTCTATAGGAAAGATGT